>JAJJWW010009032.1:0-56469 GCA_023531295.1 Papaver armeniacum
AAGGATATTGTATATATAATTTGAGTAGAAATTACTGGCCTCTCATTCAAAGTTAGGCCAAAAGCTTGAATTCTAGAGCTCCTGGCCCCCTACCAATAGAAATCGAGGGTTTGCTTAATAAACGGATAAAGGGGTATTTTGCGTTTCCTCCCCTATAAAGATAGCTAATTAGCGTTTCCTCCCCAAAAAGATTGAAATTAGTGTTTCCTCCCATCGTTAGGTATTCCATCCAGCTGTTCGATTAGTGAGTCATCATCGTGCACGCGTGGATAAAATAACCAAGGGGTATTTGCGTTCCTCCTCGAAAAGATTCAGTGGCGTTTCCTCCCAAGCTAACTGAACAGTGGATGAAATATCTAACGATGGGAGGAAACACTAATTTTAATCTTTTTGGGGAGGAAACGCTAATTAGCTATCTTTATAGGGGAGGAAACGCAAAATAGCCCCCGAATAAACCTTGACCTCATATCTTCCGCCTATCTTCTTCCTCTGCCTCTTATCTTTCCTCTCCTCATACGGAGAAACCTTGACTTTATATCTTCCGCCTCTCTTCTTCCTCTGCCTCTTATCTTTCCTCTCCTCACGGTAACAGTTTTGATTTTTTTTACTGTTCTATTAATATTTAGGTTTTTACTTTTTAGTTTACTAATTTCTTACTGCCAGGATAATGATCTGATCCACAGGTAGTTGTTTTTTCTTATTTTTCATCTTCTTCGTTTGGCAAGGGTTTTAGACAAGAGTTTCGATTCTTTGGGTTTATATGTTTCTTTCTGACCATTCTTATGATATATGGATTTCAGGTATCAAATGCTAAGATTATCACTCATTGCTGATTTTGTGACTTCTGAAACAAATCTTTAGGGTGTCCTCTTTATATGGGATTCATTTTGTGAAGTTTTCATTTGAATTTTTAAAGGAATCAAGGGTTTCTAATGATGTTTAATGCTTTTTCAGCATTCGCGCCTGGGTTGGTGATGAGATCATTAGAATATCTATTTTCTATTTTCTGCTGAATCACTTTCAACATACCGAACCTTTGTTTGCAGAAAACCCTAATTTTTTCATCTTCTTTTTCGAGATAGCCCATGAAGATATTATTCCTATTTTCTCTTTCGCCTCTTCTCTTCCTTCTCTTTTTTCTTTCACAATTTTTCCTCCGTTCTCTCTGTTTTTTCTGCGTCGCAATAAACCAGAAAAAAAAAATGTTCTTTTTATGTCGCAGGTGATGAAGATGAAGGATCGAAAGGGCAGCATGGAGGTTTCAATTCTCTCAACTTGCATTCATGAACTTCTTTTGTCTATTTTGATGGGGTTTGATCCTTTTCTATAGATTAATTAGCCGTGTTTTGATTTTGCAGATGAGGGTCTATCAGTTCGAACCAAGTGAGGATCATCTGCGGGTACAATTTTTCTTTCTTTTTGATAAACAACAAAATACCATCCCTGTTGGTAAACCCTAACTCTATTAGGATTTTCTCTGCTTTTTTTAAAATATATTGAATATCTCTATTGTTGAATCGAAAATCAATTTCTTTTTTGATTTTATTTTAGATTACTTTTTGATACTGCTCATGTGTTCCATTAAAAGTTTCTGGATTTAATTGTGACAATAGTCATGAATTTTGTATACATTGTTTCTGAACTATAACTAAAAGTGAATAACTAACTCTATTCCATATTTGATACTGATTCAATTGTGTCTTCTTCATTTGATTTATACCTGTTTTCTAAGTTTGATACTGATTCATGTGTATCTTCTTCGTTTGATAATAGTCTAAAAAGAAGTGTCTTCTTCATTTGATATAGAGACAAAGAAGCAAAAAGGCAGTTGACAGATGGAGTTGGCAGAATGTGAGTGTTTTTACTACCAACTGTGATTCCAAATGGGTTTAATGCAAAATGTGATACATGTGCTTCAATTGTTGTGTGTATTTTTAGGCTTACTTGCAGAATTCTAATTCTTCGGGAGTATCTGGTGTAAGGAGATAGATCTTGAGTGCTCGGGAGATGGGAGGTGACGACAGTAAAAGGTTTTAATTTATGGCCTTTAGAATTTAATTAAGTGTAGATGATGATAAACACATAGAGGAGGGACAAGGTGCAGTTACACACATGACTTTCTGTTTTAGCATAAGAATTATTTGTTTTTTTTTATCTTCACATCCATTCATCCTCATTCTCATAGTGATAATTTTCTTCTCCAGTTACATATTTGCTGGTGGTGTTAGCTATGAAATTCCAAATAGCGCCACTGCAGCTAAGAAGCTATTGGATAGACAAATGTCTTATCACTAGGGTGGCTTGGAAGGTACAGTGTCAATAATAGTTTTTTTTTTTTTTCGTTTGAATCTACCAGAAGGGCCCTAACTTGGAGCTGTCTTTCGAGTTTTTTCTTTGATGAGTATGGCAGAGCTTCCTTTCCTTTTTTTTCTAATGAGTATGGCAGGCTTTTTATATAAACTAATTCTACATATTTGGAGTTATCTGCAACAGTAGTACCTAATTGAAGGTCTTGACAAACAAATATGTAATTTATGTCACTTAATAGACTAACATAGTTAACTATGCCATATACTTATTTATTTTTGATGTCCACCCTACCAAATTAATGCTATTTTACCACCCTAACACATTCTGTATGGTTGTACTCGACTGATTTCTGTTCTTATATAGGCACAATTAATGATAGAAGCAGATGGCTACGTAGAAAAACTGGCTAGCTAAACATGCAAGATACTTATATGAGCTTTTATAGAACTTGGTAAGTCTGTCTTTCTCTATCATTCCCCACCTAATTTCATTAGCCCTAACTAATTTCATTTTCGATGTTAAATTTGCAAACTTCTGTTAGTTAAACTAATTTAACCATAATAGAGTAAAACCAATATTGTGTCAGTAATATGAATGTCAAGTGCTTTGCTTTGTTGTTAATTGGAGTGTGGTGTATACAATTTTATACTAACATATATATGAGGTTTCTTTTGTACTCACTGTCTTCTAATGCTCATCTTATTTTACGAATGTTGGATGATAGACAAATGCTTAGAAAGGATGTTGTAAACTATTTATGTACCGTTGATTTTTCGAATGTACGAGTGTCCACTTAAGTTCTTAAGTATTTACCTTTAAGCCATAAGTTGTGGTAAAGAAATGGGTGGTGCTTGCAGTTATGTAGGAGTTTGGTTGTAGTATATATGCACTTTCATGAAGTAACTTGGTTTTGTATGACTTGCTAGATTTTAGTGATACCTTGCAGGGTTAATTATTGTTAGGCGGAGCCGCGAAGGAAAGAATTTCGAAGAGGTTTTCCTCATTTTCGGGAAAAGAATAAGTCATTTTTAGTCAGAGGAAAAAATGAAGAAATGGAGAAATTAATTAGGCAATAGTGCAAAGAAAACCCGAAATTAATAGAATACTTTGTATTTTACGGCCAAAGAAATACGAAAGAAATAATAAGATGTTATTATTGACATATTCGTGTTAAATGGCTAACCTTAATGTACAACTAGTTTATATAATTCCCACTTACACAGTTTGGTCTTGAATCGATTAGAAACGCAGTCGGATCACAATTATTTGCTCATCCATTGCCACATAATGTGGTAAGAAAACACGTGTACCTCGTGTATTTCTCCAAGGTTTATGGAAAGTAATTAAGATTTTTTCAAAAGCAACTGTCTAGTTAATGTGTATACTATTTCACTCTTTCCCCCCAGGCTCCAGCCACCCACTCCCTTTTTCTTTTCCCTTTTGAATTTTCATGTGACGCATACACTCAACCAATAAAGTTGTAGAGTTATATGCTCTTGAAACACATGGTTAAATTAAGACGAATAAAGACGAACCCATATTTTAGGTGACAAAAGAGGGTCAAAAACACCCAAAGCATCTCCAAGTTCAGGCTACTTGAGTATTTATTTCTTAAAAATTTAACTTAACGTCTACGTATGTTAAATTTTGTTGTTCCTATTATCTGGTGCTACTTACTCTACTTTGTTCTCTTCATTTTGCCAGAAGCTTTAATATCTTTCTTGATTTTGGAAGAATCTTGATTAACTTCTACCTAGAAAAATAAACTAAGGAATTTCAACTCATTCATTAGTTGAATATTAATGCAGGCTTGAAAATAATGGACGATTCTGAATATACTTACTTAGAATACCCAACAATATTGGTCTCTTGGGATATCTGAGAAGCCTTTTTGGCAATTTACCTATTTAAGTTAATGTGATGCGGCTACAAGGATTCCTTGTGCATGTGTTTCCAAAGAGACAGCACAGTTACATAAAATTTTAACATTTTTAGTTAATTTTCGTTTCTTAAACATTTTAAAAACATCCTCTAATGTCAACGGTTTTCGAGTATATGACTATAAATATCATCAACTTCATCAATTTATATACACCAAAACTAAATATCCTATCTACCTTCTCAGCACTTTCGAGTTTTTTTTTTCTTCTTCTGAATTCTCTATTTTCAATCCTCTTATTTAGATCTGTCTACATTTGTAATGGCTGGTGTAGAGGGTTCTCCTGGTAGCTCTATGCATGGAGTTACTGGCAAAGAACAATCATATGCCTTTGCTGTGGCTTCTCCCATGGTTCCTACTGATACAACTGCTAAGTTCGATTTACCAGTTGATTCTGAACACAAAGCCAAAGTCTTTAAACTTTTTTCCTTTGGAAATCCACATATGAGAACTTTCCATCTCTCATGGATGTCTTTTTTCACTTGTTTTATATCAACATTTGCTGCTGCTCCACTAGTTCCTATTATACGTGACAATCTTAATTTAAGAAAAGGCGATGTGGGTAATGCTGGAATTGCTTCCGTCTCTGGTAGTATCTTTTCTAGGCTTGCCATGGGAGCTGTTTGTGATTTACTAGGGCCAAGATATGGCTGTGCATTTTTGATGATGCTCTCTGCACCAACTGTGTTTTGCATGGCTCTAGTTGGCTCGCCCGGTGGATATGTAGCTGTCCGGTTCATGATTGGTTTCTCGCTTGCTACTTTTGTTTCTTGCCAGTATTGGATGAGTACTATGTTCAATAGTAAGATCATTGGGCTAGTGAATGGTACCGCGGCAGGGTGGGGAAACATGGGTGGTGGTGCAACTCAACTTTTAATGCCTCTGCTGTACGAATTGATCAGAAAATGCGGTGCCACCCCATTCACAGCGTGGCGTATTGCATTCTTTATACCTGGTTGGATGCATATCATTACCGGGCTCCTTGTGTTGATCCTTGGGCAAGATCTTCCAGATGGAAATCTTGGTGCTTTACAAAAGATAGGAACAGTGGCCAAAGACAAGTTCTCCAAGGTCAGCTAATGTTCATGAGTCATACATAATGTCTACTAGCAGTCAGAATTAAGTTTACAGAAAATGACTTATAACTGATTTGGATCTTGTATTTGTTTATTTAGGTATTGTGGTATGCTGTCACAAACTACAGGACATGGATCTTCGTCCTTCTTTATGGCTACTCTATGGGTGTAGAATTGTCCACCGATAATGTCATCGCCGAGTACTTCTTTGACAGGTTTGATCTGAAGCTCCATACAGCTGGTATTATTGCTGCTGCCTTTGGTATGGCAAACTTCTTCGCCCGCCCAATCGGTGGTTTCCTGTCAGACTTTGGTGCACGTAAATACGGTATGAGAGCAAGATTGTGGAACCTATGGATCCTTCAGACTATGGGAGGTCTGTTTTGCATCTGGCTCGGTCGTTCCAATTCACTTCCCATCTCAGTCTTGGCTATGATCCTTTTCTCCATATGTGCACAAGCTGCATGTGGAGCTACCTTTGGAATCATCCCATTTATCTCTAGACGATCGCTGGGTATTATTTCAGGACTAACCGGTGCCGGTGGAAATTTTGGTTCTGGACTAACCCAATTCTTGTTCTTTACAAGCTCAAAATACTCAACCGCAACTGGAATTACATACATGGGAATCATGATAGTAGCCATGACCCTTCCAGTAACCCTAGTACACTTCCCACAGTGGGGAAGTATGTTTTTGCCTGCATCAAAACATATTGAAAAGTCTCAAGAAGAAACTTACTACGGATCCGAGTGGACCGAGGAGGAGAAACAGAAGGGACTTCATGAAAATAGTATCAAGTTTGCCGAGAACAGTAGAACAGAGCGTGGTGGACGTATTGCCTCTGCACAAACCCCACCGAACTCTACACCTGCACATGTATAGAAACGTTAACGATCCATCACTGTTGATATCTGGATGTTTACAATAATTTCGACAAACGTAAACTTGACCCAAGTTGCAGCTAGCAACTGATTGTCAAGGTAATTGGGAAAGATGGTAACTTCAAATTGATCTTGTGGTGCATCCACCTCTTGTGGGTTTCCACTATTTTCAACATTCCCTACAAGTGAAATTTCTTTTGAATGTAATAAATATTTACTTCTCTTTTTTCCTTCTTTATGTATATATTGGTTCTATGTGTAGGATGGAATCCTTGTTGGGTTCAGTTCAATGAATTGTTAAAATGTTAATGCAATTTTATTTTTTATTTTCTTATTAATAGGTAAATTAGGTTGCAAGCAAATTCAATAGCATGGGCGGACCTATCACTGGGCTAAAGGGGGCTTTAGCCCGCGTAGTCTTCCCAGTCCACAAGCCAAAAAAAAAAAAAATCTGCTCGACCAACGCTTCTAGCCCGAGCCTTAAAATGAAATTTATCCTTCCTATGGGTCTGTCCCTGTTCAATAGGTCGGTTATGAATTATAAACCTTATATTGAGCATGATGGAATTGTGATCAAATTTCAGTTCCAGATTTACACTTTGCAGTTACCCAAAAAGGTACTTAAAGTAAGTATGCTGTGAGTCTGTGACTAACCCATAACAACAATAATTTGAGGACTCAAATTGCCTGACTGCTAGAGGAGGTTACATCAAGTAGTCCGGTGGTTCTCAAGCTTCTTCCCATAGGGAGGTTGGATATTCAACCTGTAATAAGCATACTGTTAGTGATCACTGTTCTATGTCTATGACTAATGAGTATTCTTCAGAAAAGAAAAGAACAAATGACCGACTACTAAAATAAGAACCAAATGTCAAGAAAAAATGAGCGACTAAGGAGTACCTATATTATTTATGGTGGGTTTGGATGTAGAATTTAAAAGGTGGGATTTATGGGTTCTGGGGATTTGGTGGAATTACTTTTCAAAGAAATCCTCCATATGGAGTCTCCCCCATCCCCTAAGACGTTTCCAAGGGATTTATGGACCCACTTTTTATAATTCTAAATGCCATATATATACAATTTTAAGATTCTAAAATAATGCCAAACTGCATATGAACTTTAAAACAAGATAATTTTATGAATGCGATTTTTAACCGAGTTCCATGAGGGATTCACATGAAATTGGATTTTCATTTAAGGTTAAAATTGTTTTCCAAAGATACTCCTTCACTTTACTAATTCACCTAGAAAATCCAATCCATTATGTGAAGTCTCCAGGTTGGAGCTAGCAAAAATCCCATATACCCCCTAAGATTTGTTGGGAAACTTCTCAAGGGATTTATGGATCCACTTTTTTTTAATTTTAAATGCCATATATATACAATTTTAAGATTCTAAAATAATGTCAAACTGCATATGAACTTTAAAACAAAATAATTTTATGAATTTTAGGATTTTTAATTGAGTTACCAAACACATGAGTCATGGATTCACATGAATCCCAAAATTTGTAATCCCATGAGATTATAAATCCCTTGCATCAATCGAAATTGTGATTCTACAAACAAACCCACCATTTCTTGGTTTAATTAATGTAAAATCAAGTCCATTTGTTTAGGGTTTAGATTCATTCCTCATCCACACACCCCAAATTACCAAATCCCAGAATAGTGTTCACCCATAAACAATCCCGAAATTTTTTGTATCCTACCATTAATGTAAAATCAAGAGTCAAGAAGAGTTCCAAGAATGCTAGACTGTCTGGACACTAGAGAGTTTTACTCATGTGCACAAATAGACAAGTGGAAGTTATTTGGATTTTTGGTTGGTGTTTCTCGGTTAGTGGTTGGAATTTATTAACGTCACGACTTTTAATTGATTTTTTTGATAAAGGGCAAAAAATTTATTATAGATGATACTTCATCAAAGTGATGAAGCAATCAGCACAAAAGAGATAGCTAAGCTATCTGTGAATTACAACTAAATTCTATGGAAAGTCGACTTTTAACGACTTTTAATTGATGTTGTTGTTGTGTTCACAAAGTCATAGTCTACGGAAAGAACGACCCTATAAGTCTTTTCGTAGGTTTGAAATTAAATGAATACCCACCACCATCTAAATTCTACCGTTCAAAATTGAATAAATAACCAGGATGGTTGTGGCTAGATTGCTAGCGCAGGGCTAGAACCATGAATGAGGTTTTCCTGCTGAGTTTACCCTTTATATCAGCAAGTACATTACTTTGAACCTCCAAAACATTGATTATAATATCGACTGAATCTGAATTGGGCTTGTTACAGGACTTAGGTTGATCATAAAAATTATATCAAAGCTTAGGCTATAACCATCATCGACACTGAATTTCTCCAGACATTCAGACCATAGAATTTTACCGTTACTACAATATAAGCAATTTTAGGGCTTATTACAGGATTTGGGCTGACCATAAAAATTATATCAAAGCTTATAACCATCATCGACGCTGAATTTATCTAGACATTCAGACCATATAATTTTACCGTTACTATAATATAACCAATTTTACATGCCTAGGACAAGTAAACATTGATCAGTTAAATGACCATGCTTGGGTCGTTAAAAACAAAACTGCAAAAAACAATGGTGTTAGGGTCTGTAAATGATATATCCATTTTACAAGGTTTTTAATAACAAGGTAACAAACTAAACTAGAGTAACAGAGATCAAGTGGCTCGGTCTGAAACGGTTTGAATCGATCTGAATCTGCATCAGAGTCTTAGTGATTTTTATTGCTATTGATGTTGCAATTGGTGGTGTTAATGAAGTTGTTGTTACTGCTGATTTTGTTGTTGTTGTAGAAAGAGTTGATATTCTTGATTCTGTTGTGAATGGTGTTTTTGTGAAAAGAAACAATCCACTAATCTTCTTCTTCATCGACTTTGAAGGTGAAAAAACAAGCAGGAAAAGAAAACCAAGCAACCCCAGAAAAGAAAAAGCCAAATATATAATATGTAAACTTAAGGTTAAGGAAAAGATGACTAATTATTAAAGAGGGTTTATTTTGTTCCGATCTAAGTAGAAAGGGTTCAAGCGGCGGTAGGAATTTGAAATTGCAGTCCGCTAAAATATATAACCAATTCTAGATAGAATTAAGCTAAATCCGCCTCCAGGAAAGGAGTTTCCTTTCCACTATGGTAGGGTCGAGTTAGTAAAAACTGTTATAGCCAGCGCTTAGCGTACAAACGGCTAAAAGCATGTATTTATACACTCAAAGCTTGGATGAGAAATTTGGTCTGGTGAAAAAAAGATTGTCGAACTGGTTATTGTTGCTTGAAAACCTCTTCGTTTACCTATTATAGATGGGGGTTTTATCTTCGTTCTCTCAAAAATCTCAATCGTGGTGCACTTATCTAACTGCTTTAATTAGAGAGCATACCTAAACATGACAAAGTTCAAGCTAAGTAGTAAGAAGAGTACGAAAGTAGAAGGGAAATTTACATATTGGGGTTCGATCCTTATTTTGGAGGCTAGAGTCCTTACTTATATGGTCCATGGAGACAAACCGTCAATGATTCAGTGCTACTTAAGGAGCAAATAGGTTTAATTTATATATCGTCTAGATTACTATAACTACATGACTTGGGTATAGCGCTTTACCCTTGCCATTTGGGCCTTCAGATATAATGTAGATAATGGTATCCACATTCTGCATTTTATTGATATTTCCTGAACGGGGGAGAGTGGAGAAAAAAATTTTGTCTTGCGTCTCTTCAGTTTTGGTGCATGCCCTCTCCCCCTAGCGCTTGTTGGATTCTGTCGCTTTAGGTACCGTCTTTTTGGTTGCCAATTTTACTTTCCTGTAAAATATCCACTATCGGATAAATTTTTCTCATTTTGATAATTAGCCCTAAAGCTCCTACAAAACTACAAAATAAGAGTGTTAGCATAAAATGTTCAAGAAAACTAACATCATAAGTACCCATGGACTTACGTAGTGAAATCAAAGTTATTTATCTAAATAGATAAACAATTGAAATCAAGTTTAACTCCACATGGTCAATTTTCATCTTATAATGCATGAAAACATCTTATAATCCATATGTACAAGATACTCACATTCAACATAGATATAATCACCCTATGATGCATTTGATCATCCTATAGTGAACAAAAACACATACACTTACTTAATGAAATCCAATTTAACAATCTAGTTAGACGATTGAAACCAAGTTTCACTCCTTCTAATCAGGTTAAAATTCATACCCAACCCTATAATGCACATATTCATATTACAATTAATGGCTATAAAAACACTTCATATAATTATTTAAAACTCTCTTATAATGCACTTGTAATTCATGGTAAATTCACTAGTTATCATAATGTCATATTGTACCTCTAAATTATGTTATTGATAAAATATATTATCATTGAAAACATAAAGATCGTTCTAAAGAAAAATAGAACGCGATATTCCAGTACATAACACGGGTTTCTTACAAGTAGATTTGTACGGGTATAAGCATTTTCAACTTGACAATAGGTAAGCCCGTAATAATAATCTTGAGATCCACTTTGTCATTTATCATAGATCATTGATTCAAACCTATTCACATGTTGTAAATTAATTATAACCCCTTTAGTAGAGCTTGGTCTGTTGAACCTTACAGACATTGGTATGTCTAGGAAAGTTTCAAGTTTAGATGCCAAAGTGTACTCTTGAGATTCCGAAAGGCTACTACGACGATTTTAGGTTTTAGAGTCTCAATATTAGAGATGTTATCATTGAAAAAGTGGGGGTACAACAACCTCACCCAATATTTCTCTTAGCAATCTGCATGGACTAACTCCAATATACTTTCAAGAGAATCAACTAGACAGTCAGACTCAATCTTAAGAAAAGTATATCAAAGAGTTATATCTCAATCTCTCAATTCAATCCGCAATCAAACAAATAATAATTTGCGAGCCCAATTGAATATGAGAGAGATAACTTGAACGGTACCAAAGACCAATGTTCAAGGATCAATCAATTTCAATCAACAACCAAAGGTTGGATTTACCAATTGATCGATTCAACGCACAACCTGTGATATTTCAATTATATAACAAAATATAATGCGGAAAAGAAATAACACAGACACTATAATTTTGTTAACGAAGAAACCGCAAATGCAGAAAAACCCCGGGACCTAGTCCAGATTGAACACCACACTGTATTAAGCCGCTACAGACACTAGCCTACTACAAACTAACTTCGGTCTGGACTGTAGTTGAACCCCAATCAATCTCACACTGATTCAAGGTAAAGTTGCGTTCCCTACGTCTCTGATCCCAGCAGGATACTACGCACTTGATTCCCTTAGCTGATCTCACCCACAAATAAGAGTTGTTACGACCCAAAGTCGAAGACTTGATAAACAAATCTGTCTCACACAAAAAAGTCTATAGGAATAGATAAATCTGTCTCATACAGAAATACCTACGAGTTTTGTTCCGTCTTCTGATAAATCAAGGTGAACAGGAACCAATTGATATACCGGACTTATATTCCCGAAGAACAACCTAGAAATATCAATCACCTCACAATAATCTTAATCGATTAAAGAAACAAGATATTGTGGAATCACAAATGATGAGACGAAGGTGTTTGTGACTACTTTTCTATCTTGCCTATCGGAGATATAAATCTCAAGCCAATCTTACAATTTCACTCAATCACGATAGAAAGAGCAAGATCAGATTACGCAACTACAGAGAAAATAGTTGGGTATGATTCACAATCCTAAAGAAGTCTTTAAGTCGTTAACCTACAGGGTTTCGTGAAAAACCTAAGGTTAAAGGAGAATCGACTCTAGCTTATATAACTAGTATCACACATGAGGTGTGGGGATTAGGTTTCCTAGTTGCTAGAGTTCTCCTTTACATAGTTTTCAAATCAGGGTTTGCAATCTAAGTTACCTTGGTAACAAAGCATTCAATATTCACCGTTAGATGAAAACCTGATTAGATTCAAGCTAATACCTTTCAACCGTTAGATCGAACTTAGCTTGTTATAGACAAATGAAATGCACCTTCATTTAGGTTTGAGTAACCGTACCTAAACGTGTACACTTAGTTGGTTTAACAATAGTTAACCAATGGTTAGCCATATGAGCACTTTCATATCAACCTTATTCATCTTCACCATAACTAATTCAAATGACTCAAATGAACTAGTTAGAAAGTTGTTCAATTGCTTAGATCTCATAGAAGTATACAAGACACAATCAAAGCAAAATCGATTTTGATTCACTCGAATCGATTCATGAACATATAGCCACGGTTTGCAAAGATTGCATTCCTTATTATATAAATGTTTTAGTTCATGAACAAACCTATTTTAGAAAGTAACCTACCTAAGTATGCGAACAGGTACGCGTACTTAAGTAACCGGATTGAGTTTGTATTTCACTTTCAAACTCCAGCAGAAATTCACGGACGTGAACTTTCCTCCAGTACGCGTACAGGTACGCATACTCTCCCGGATTTCCAACAACCGCCAGTACGCGTACGGGTACGCATACTTTGGGTTCCCTGTTTTGGACCTATACACAAATGTGAGAACACACTATGTTTATATCCAAAGATAGTTACATGTTCTAAACTCTCATTTCAATCATTGAAACTTTCTTAGAGGATGTTATATAGTTGTTATTCACAAACTATTTTTCATCAAAGCGATTTTCAAGTTATTGAAATAATCAACATGACTTTCGTCATGAGTAAAGATGAACTTGGCCAAAGTGAAAGCTTACCAACACATATTTCGAGAAATAGATAAGCGAGATAAACTCGGCTCGAAATAGCAAATGTGTATAATCGAAGTCTATATAGCTATATGACTTTTGTCTCAAAATAGGAGATAGAATAGATAGACTTTTGAGTGATAGATAAGTTCAAGTCTCCACATACCTTTTTGTCGATGAAGTTCCACAAGTTCCATGAGTAGTTATTCGTCTTCATATGATGAACGACATGGAGTCTAGAGCTCAACTACACTTTCTATCCTAGTCCGAGACTTAGCTATAAGTAGACTAGAAATCAAGACTTATAGTTTTGGCAACTAAACTTGACAAACAAGCTTGAGATAGCAACGCTTGCGAGTTTGACCGAGCAGTGCTCTAAAAATCTCCCCATTTGTCAATTTTAGTGACAAAACTATCAATACATATGGAATACAAAATAAATAAACTTTGTAGCTTCTCATCCACATGCTTAATCTCCTTGTTTCTTCAACATTACTCGAAATCTTCGTCACTTCCAAGTAATTCAATGATTCCAGAGGTATTCAATTCAGCATCATCGTTGTTGAAGTTCTGTAGGCATAACAATGAGAAAACAACAGCTCTCTATCATTGTTATACAGTGTCGTAATATTATTATACAACATCAAAGCTCAATTGTATCACAACTTCGACAACAATACTATGGTGATATGTATCGCTCCCCCGTAGTCAATATTTCATCTCACATGAAATCCACTCCCCCTTACATAATGATCTGAAAACCATATGTATTTGTAGTTTGAACTACACATTAATTCTACCCCTTTTTGTCAATAAAATTGGCAAAGGTACGAAAACTAGTGGGATCCTAATGAAATTTCCATAGAGATACTTCATGACCAAAAGAAAAGCACATATCAACTTTTTTAGATGCAATCATATAGCCGAAACTAAATGCATTCATCAAGGATTTTATAAAGATACAAGATAACCCCTATAATATTCCACAGCCGCACTCCCCACAAAGATTTGGCAATTAAGCACAAGTTCAATTAAGAACTCTCCCCCATAAAATGTCATTCCCGAAAGAACAACAAGAGTGACCTTACTTTCACAAGAAAAGAAGGATTTCTTTGGACATTAACAAATCACATAAGAATATGAATTTGTATCCAAAAATATCAATTAAATTAACCACAAGATAACCCAAGATTAATTTAATCGGAAATGCTCACATAAGAAAACTTACGGATCCGCACAGTATATACATAAAAATATGGATCATGGAACATCAATATTGCAGAATAAACAAAGATTCATTTTATTCTTCATCATAATTTGCACAATGACATATAATAGACATAATCTTTATAGAAAAAAGTTCATCCTTTCTTCCATCAATATTTGCATAATGACATAAAAGGCTGAACTTTTGTTTGTCAAAAGTTCATTCAATCTTTTATCAATACTTGCATATCGACATATGAAAGACTTAAATTTTGACCACGTATGGGACAATCACAGTTCACGGACGAAAACACACATATCCCATAACCAGTTGCAATATATGAAACCATAAAGATTAATACTGCAAAATCATCTTCCAAATAAACTTTAGAATTTAAATCAATAAATCTAAAAACATTGCAAGATGAAAAACGTTGGAAATAGCTATGTGTACTCACAATAATGGATATTCCAAAACCCTAGTTATCCTTCTTAAAAACACAAGAATAAATTCTCATAAGAAGTTTCCTAGACAGAATAAGACAACTCTTAGAGAACATAAATCGAAAAATATCAAACATGGCCAGCAACCAGAGATCGAACACGGAGGAGTTCATCGGTTGCTTTCTTCAGTTCGTTTTTCAGAAAATCAAGATTCTTTGTTGCAATTCCAAGTTGTTCACGAACGACCTCAAAATATCGAAGAAGATATCCTACCAGTTGTGACGACATCTGAACTGGTAGTTTGTTTTCATGATCAACGGCATGATTGCAGGTTATGAAAACGGGGTTCTCGTGAAACTCGATAGCCTTGCCCTTCTCAACTTCGTCTTCCTTGTTGCATCCATCCATTGTGCACACACAAAAAACTCAGAGGAACTTTTTGACGTTACGGAGCGTATATGTATCAAAAAGAGCATGATACATACATATATATATATATATACCCTAGGGTTACTCGTATATGTTCCGTACGGGTCAGGTGGACGTGCACAAATGGTTACAAACTTGGTACAAGACCAAGAGAGTAATGGAGCCAAATTTAGAAGTAGTCTTGAAGAAAAAAAATCAAAGGCACATTCTAAAGAAATTGACGACAGCCTTTGTTCAAAAGAACATAAGATAATTGTTGATGAACAACAACTAATTGGTCAATGGGAAGAAAATAAAAATCCTTCAAGGCAATCAACAAAGAGTGAAAGATCAAAAATATTACATCATGTAATGTACTGGATCACGGCTCAACAGTTTTATGATCATCATTACGTAAAGGGAAAAGATAATGAAAATAATAATATAACAACGATTACTTTCTCAAGACAAAATATCTTCTTGGGAATTATGAGCATCCTCCCATAGTAACATTGAGCAGTCAAGTTGTATTTTGATGAGCATTTTGCTCATCAAGAATATTGATTTCTTCTCTCTTTCCTTCATGAAGATTTTCAAAAAATCAATAGGGTTAGTCGCAAGAGATTTAAACAGAGGGGAACAAGGGATACCTGAAACAGCTTCTTTCCTTGCCTTCTTAATGCTCCGTTTGAGTCTGTTTATACTTGTCTTGAGCTCCGAGACTCGATTATTGATATGAATGAAGTCTGGAGCATACACCTTGGATTCAAGGCTTTCTTCAGAGAGAATAAAGGTGTTTGAACCTTTTTTCTTCCTCTTATGACTTCAGAGTAATTTAAAGAGTCAGTTATCCACCTGACATTCTTTCTTCTACAATTGTAGGTATTTTTTGTCTCAAAATTATAATCAAGAATTGGCCCATCATAGCATTTTTCTTGATTGCAGAAAATGCCTTTTACTCCAACTAGATGAGAGACAGGTTCAATTACTTCTTTAGACATCCATGCAAGAATGTTATGAAGTTTTTCATTCCTCGGTCGAAAACGACATCTCCTTTCAAGGTGTCCTTTGTCTGCAATAATAGCAGTTAAAGGAAATGTTCTTGACTATTCTCATGTGAGTTGATTTCGAAGGTGGACAATCCTTGATCCTAGGAACATCAGCTACTGAAGAAGGTTTTTCACATGGAGATTTATCATCAGCACGGACAAAATTGATCTTACGAGTACTTGGAGCGTCTATACCTTTATAGCCCAGACCATGTGTATCACGATGTTCTTTACATGCTCCCAGCATAGAAGATAATTTTGTGGAGCTAGAATTGAATCTTTTCATATTCTCTTCCATTGATTTTACCTTAACAAGAGCAGCAGCAAGATCAATCTCCAATAGTTTTTCTTTGGCGAGAAGACTGATTTCTCTATCATTAAAACATTTTTGTTGAGAGTCATATCTTGCTTCAAATTCTGCAAGTCTTTCTTTCAACGTACACAAAGAGATTTCGAAGAAGATTATCACATTCATACCTTTTTAAACGTACATCTTCTTCTCGATCTTTAACGGCAGATTGTAAGAGTTTGTATCCACAATCATAACCTTTAAAGAGTTTTCTTAGTTTTTTGTTTTCTTCACAGAGAGGTGCCAGATATTTACCCAAACAAGCTATTGACTTCTTTTATTTTAAAACAAGGTCAAATAGCTTGATATATTGAGAGGCTTTCTCATCAATACTTTGTCCTTCTTCTGAATCACTTTCATCTGAAAGCTCATCTAACTGTTCATCTAGACATTTTTCCCAGTTGAACACAGATTCAATCAAAGGAGAAGATAGAGGAGATTCTCAGATGTCTCAGGATTTTGAAACAAATCAGAGTAACTCTGAACTGGTGTTGCGTTATCAGAGATAGTACAACCGTCCATAGAGTCAGATTGCTACAAACACAAACTTATGAGGTCTTTAAATGTGTTTGCCTGCTCTGATACCAATTGAAAAAGTGGGGGTACAACAACCTCACCCAATATTTCGCTTAGCAATCTGTATGGACTAACTCCAATATACTTTCAAGAGAATCAACTAGACAGTCAGACTCAATCTTAAGAAAAGTATATCAAAGAGTTATATCTCAATCTCTCAATTCAATCCTCAATCAAACAAATAATAATTTGCGAGCCCGATTGAATATAAGAGAGATAACTTGAACGGTACCAAAGACCAATGTTCAATGATCAATCAATTTCAATCAAAAACCAAAGGTTGGATTTACCAATTGATCGATTCAACGCACAACCTGTGATATTTCAATTATATAACAAAATATAATGCGGAAAAGAAATAACACAGACACCAGAAGTTTTGTTAACGAGGAAACCGCAAATACAGAAAAACCCCGGGACCTAGTCCAGATTGAACACCACACTGTATTAAGCCGCTACAGACACTAGCCTACTACAAATTAACTTCGGTCTGGACCGTAGTTGAATCCCAATCAATCTCATACTGATTCAAGGTACATTTGCGTTCCTTACATCTCTGATCCCAGCAGGATACTGCATACTTGATTCCCTTAGCTGATCTCACCCACAACTAAAAGTTGCTACGACCCAAAGTCGAAGACTTGATAAACAAATTTGTCTCACACATAAAAGTCTATAAAAATAGATAAATCTGTCTCCCACAGAAACACCTACGAGTTTTGTTCCGTCTTTTGATAAATCAAGGTGAAAAGGAACCAATTGATATACCGGACTTATATTCCCGAAGAACAGCCTAGAAATATCAATCACCTCACAATAATCTTAATCGATTAACGAAACAAGATATTGTGGAATCACAAACGATGAGACGAAGGTGTTTGTGACTACTTTTCTATCTTGCCTATCGGAGATAAAAATCTCAAGACAATCTTACGATTGCACTCAATCACGATAGAAACAACAAGATCGGATCACACAACTACAGAGAAAATAGTTGGGTTTGGCTTCACAATCCCAATGAAGTCTTTAGGTCATTAACCTACAGGGTTTCGTGAAAAACCTAAGGCTAAAGGAGAATCGACTCTAGACTCTAGCTTATACAACTAGTATCACACAGGAGGTATGGGGATTAGGTTTCCCAGTTGCTAGAGTTCTCCTTTATATAGTCTTAAAATCAGGGTTTGCAATCTAAGTTACCTTGGTAACAAAGCATTCAATATTTACCGTTAGATGAAAACCTGATTTGATTCAAGCTAATACATTTCAACCGTTTCAATCGAACTTAGCTTGTTATACACAAATGAAATGCACCATCATTTAGGTTTGAGTAACCGTACCTAAACGTGTACATTTAGTTGGTTCAATAATAGTTAACCAATGGTTAGCCATATGAGCACTTTCATATGTTTGATGCCCATTGATAAGAACAAAACTCATGAACCGCCCGGTGGTGGTTCCATTCCCACGTTCCAAGGTGCCGGTACATCTTCCATTACAAGTAGCATCTTTTCCACACTAGCATTCAAAGGGAGGCATCATCTTCCCCATACTATTCTCGCGACTTCTCTGCTTTGCATGATTATTTTGCCTCCGTCCACCGTAAGTTTCTTGTACATGATCTAGCCTCGAATCTTATTATTGTTTATTTAGTAGTTCCTTTCTCGTTCAAACTCTTCTGTCAATATTTATCTTCGTTGTCAGCCTTCCCCGTTGCTGTCCTTAAGTAAGCCACCGTATTTTTGAGGCAATCTCGGATAAGAACAATATTCTGCTGCCATCGTGATTGTATTTTTGATTCTAAAATTTGAATGTATAACAAGTTAGTCAATCACAAATGAGAGGATGAGATATCTTTCCTCAACCCGTCCCGAATCTTATTGTCAACAAGCCAATCTTTGCTTCAACCCGAATACATCTTCAATACCTGGGTCGTGAAGAAACTTATGTACGCGCCCAGGAATGGGTTTTCTGTAAATGGTTAAATGATGTGAGAGACCTCAAACCATTTTAATTAGGCTTAGTAAATACTTGCATAGTATAGCATCATGATTCTCCCACCGTAACATACATCTCATATAAGCCTTGATAGTGTTGTACATGTAAAAGCTGTTCCATGAGATGAAGTAGATTGCACTTAGGAGGAAATGGCTTAAATCCAATTGTTTCCTTCCTCCTTCCCCTTCTATTATTCAGGTTTCATTTCAGCCAATTCTCTTAAGATTTGTTCAAAATATCAGACACCCCTTCAGTTTGCTTGACTAATCCATTGAAAGATGTGTGATCAAGAATATTTATTAATTGATTCCATGAAATATTTACACAAGAAATGAATTACACTTAGAAATTAAAGCGCTCTTTAAACTTTCTCTCTAATGACTTGCTTCACAATTCAAAAGATCTCCCTCATCAACAGACTCATTTAGCCCTTTATATAGTAATAGTGGATAGCAGCTAAAGCTATCCTCAGGAAAACGTGTAACCTCGCAGTGTTTCATGTTATTGTTTTGTTTGGTTCATCGCAAGGCCGCTTATTTTAACTCCCTCGCGACAGTTTATTAACCAATGGATATTATGATCCTACAGTGTACACTTAGTTGGTTCAATAATAGTTAACCAATGGTTATCCATATGAGCACTTTCATATCAACCTTATTCATCTTCACCATAACTAGTTTAAATGACTCAAATGAACTAGTTAGAAAGTTGTTCAATTGCTTAGATCTCATAGAAGTATACAAGACACAATCGAAGCAAAATCGGTTTTGATTCACTCGAATCGATTCATTAACATTATAGCCACGGTTTACAAAGATTGCATTCCTTATTATATAAATGTTTTAGTTCATGAACAAACCGTTTTTACAAAGTAACCTACCTAAGTATGCGAACAGGTACACGCCTACTTAAGTAACCGGATTGAGTTTGTATTTCACTTTCAAACTCCAGCAGAAATTCACGGACGTGAACTTTCCGCTAGTACACGTACGGGTACGCATACTCTCCCGGATTTCCAACAACCGCCAGTACGCGTACGTGTACGCATACTTTGGGTTCCCGGTTTTGGACCTATACACAAATGTGAGACACACTATGTTTATATCCAAAGATGGTTACATGTTCTAAACTCTCATTTCAATCATTGAAACTTTCTTAGAGGATGTTATATAGTTTTTATTCACAAACTATTTTTCATCAAAGCGATTTTCAAGTTATTGAAATAATCAACATGACTTTCGTCACGGGTAAAGATGAACTTGGCCAAAGTGAAAGCTTACCAGCACATATTTAGAGAATTAGATAAGCGAGATAAACTCGGCTCGAAATAGCAAATGTGTATAATCGAAGTCTATATAGCTATACGACTTTTGTCTCAAAATAGGAGATAGAATAGATAGACTTTTGAGTGATAGATAAGTTCAAGTCTCCACATACCTTTTTGTCGATGAAGTTCCACAAGTTCCCTGAGTAGATCTTCGTCTTTATTTGATGAACGCCATGGAGTTTAGAGCTCAACTACACTTTCTATCCTAGTCCGAGACTTAGCTATAAGTAGACTAGAAATCAAGACTTATAGTTTTGGCAACTAAACTTGACAAACAAGCTTGAGATAGCAACGCTTGCGAGTTTGACCGAGCAGTGCTCTAACAATCATTACTTGTTAAAAACATTGAAGATTGAAGAATCGGAGACTAAAGATTCGTAAAGCAAAACATGAAGAACCCAAGTCACTAAAATTCTATAAATGAGGTATTTGATCGTAACTCGAAGTCAATTGCTTCGACTTGCATTAGGTAAATCACTGAATTTCTCTATAAGAGGTATTGTATCTTAACTACACATGTTTCAAAGTAATTTGGTTCGACTTACATTAGGTAAATCACTAAAATTCTTTATATGAGGCATTTGATCTTAACTATAAATATCTTAAAGTGAATTTGGTTCGATTTACATTAGGTATATCCTAATTTATCATATGAAAATAAACATTGAGGAATAAGACTTGTTGCATAAATTGATGATTTTAATTCCAGTAAGCATAGGTTGTAACCGTGAAGTATAGGTGTGAAAAAGGCTCGGTTTTGAAACGTTGGTGGTGTAATTTATAAACTTTGTTGTTATATAATGTGTTATATGAACGTGACATAAAGGTGCGTAAAGACTTGTGATTGTGGAACCTTTCTTCTTTGGGATTTCTTAGCCAACTCAAAAACTTGCACTTTTCAGTACATATATCTTTGGTATGTTTCTAAGGATTTTGTCTATGTTTAAGGCACTCTTGCTACACGGATTCGACTATTTCCTGAACTTATTTAGGCATTGTTGAACAAACTTAGCAATAACATACTTTGAGAATAAGTTAGGATTTTGCTTGTTTAGGAAGTACTTCCCTATTAACGTACATATTTAAGCAAACATGTTTATTTTTGTATCAAGATTATTTATTTGTAGGGGATTATGTGACATATCTTGAAGACTAATTAAATCTTTAGGCTTCTACCTAAAAATAAAGGATCTTTGAGAGCTTAAAGACTCGTATATGTGTTAGAGTATTAATTCTTTACGTTTATTAGAAGTAAAGCGAAGTATGTAAGTACTCCTGGGAAGGAAAAATTGTATATCAATCTTTGAGGATTTACTTTGGAACTTTTCCATATTAAATTTGATTCAACAAGACTATACCCTTTTCAAGGTTATAATCTAAGTGTGTAGGGATCGCCACAGAGGGTGTGATAATCAAGGAGCTCTACCACATGTATCACGCATAAAATCTTTGATTTTGAGTGCTTATTAATTTCATTCTATCGGTGAAGCTAAGTTTTCTAAAGTAATTTCATTCACTTGCTAACCCCAAGGTTTGGGATACTGTATTGGTGAAGCTAAGTTCCTAAATTAATTCTATTTACTTGCTAACCCCTAGGTTTGGGATGCAACATTGATATACTGGTTGGGCAAATTATAAATTTGGAGGCCAAAAGCAACTTGGTTATAAAAAAGTGATACACTTGGAAGCCAATAGGATTTAAGTTTCGGCAGAAATGGTAGAAATACTTATGTACGAGTGGACGTGTATGTACAAGGTGATTTGGGTGCTGATAGACACATTTTTGTGTATGATATAAACTCAATTGTGTATATTTTTAGTGCTCGATTTTGTATTTATTATGGCTTTTTGTGTCTTTGTAGGTGTTTTTGGAGAAATAAACTTTTGCGGAGAAATTGGCGTGAAAAGTGATGTTTGCACCCTCAGGAGAGAGTACTGAAGGCACCTCTGAAATGCGTTAAAAGCACCCAAGAGAAGTTATGAAGGCACCCCAGGAATTTTACTACACGCACCCCAAAAATTATTGTTTCCGCCCAAGTTGCTAAAGGGACTCCACTGTCCGATAAGGGGCAACCCATCCTCTTCATTTGAACATTGGTTTTGGCGGGAATTTCTTACAGGAACTGGCAGATTTGAATTCGATTTATGGACGCGTTTGGGAGAGACTCAATCTCAGTTTTTAATTGTCATGGGCCTGTTAAGGATGGACAGGACTGATATACTCGTTTGGTTCGACAAAGCATGGCCAGTTCATCGAGTTTGGCTCAAACAGGGAGAAGTCATCACCGGTTTAGTTTTTAAGTGATCTGGTCGAATTACATGGAGTTTTACGCGGGTATTAATTGGTTTGGGCCTGGTTTGATGAAACAGGGACGGTAATAGAGATTAAATCGAAACAGCAAAGGATTGGCATTAGTTCTCGACAAAACAGGGGATTGGAGAGTATCACGGGTTTATTTGGTTCTATTTGTGGAAGTTGCGAGTGGAGGTAAGGCTAGAATATCTTCGTGGGATTTGTTTCTATCCTAGGAAGAGATTTACAACCCATAGACGCGTGAAGAGATTCTGTGAGAGATTTTTCCGTAACTTTGGAGGAAAGAAAGCAGAGGAAATAAAGGGAGGATTTACTCGGGATTTTTGGAGCTTCGGTGGATATATATAGTTGGTTGAGGTCACAAAAAGAGGGAGTCGAGAGTTAGGGGTACGCTGCAGAGCTAGGAATCAAGCTGCAGGAGAAGTTGCAGCAGCAGCAGGAAGAAGACGAAGCTGAAGAACATAAGGCTGTACAGGACTGTCGTTTGTAGGGTCTTAAATTTCAGAATCTTGTAACAGTCCCATTAGTAACTATTATCTTGATTTTGCAACAATTTAAAAAATGTCTATTCTGTAACAATTATATCTGTTATAGATTCGGCTGTAATACTAGTTTTCTCCAATAAAACACCTATTCAACCATGAGTTATTATTTTGAGCGTGTTTTCGACATGAGGAGCTAAACCCCAACACTGGGATGACGGAGGAAGCCTTATTTCACAATATTTTGGTAACTATATTTGATTCTTTATGACTTTTGCACTTGTTTTAATTGATTTATGATTTTTCTTGATTAGTTGTGATTTTGTCTGATAGCGTATGCTTAAGCCTAAGAACTCTTGATGCGCTATGCTTATGATTTACATCTAATTCTTTATAAAATCTACTTTTGGCAAAGAAAAGAGTCAACAAAACAGCTAGAATTGTTATGAGTCATTATATGAACCAATTGAATGTGATTAATGGTGGAATCCGAAGTCCTAGTATATCTCGATATCGTGACAAACTTGTGTAAATATTATCTTTGTTTTCAGAGTTTTATATTTTTAAGTCTTAAATCGAGTCTTTACAAGTCTGAGTTGAACGAACTTCTACTACCACTTTACTTATCACTTTCAAAACTACATAAATTTTTGGCGCCGCCGACGCGGACTTGTATTTAGGTTTTAGGTTTTAGAGTTATTTCTATTTTTATTTTTTATATTTTTTTTTGTTCTCTTTTACGCCTTTGGTATTTTTCGATTCTTTTCAGATTTGGAGCGAAGCTACAAGGAAAGAAAAAGTGATATAAAAGGAAAGCATCTTCCAAAGAAGGAAAGAAAAGAAGAATTCAAAAGGAGTGAAGAAGAAGATTTTGTATATAGTTATTTTGTTTTATTTTTAGAAACTGTAAATAGGGTTGTATTTTTGTAATTTTTCTTTTTATTTTTGGACACTTTTTGGAATTGGACATTATTTTTGAACCCCTAAGGAAGGGTTAAAAATTAAATATAAACTGTTTGCAGGGAAGGACGACAGTTACGATACTGTCTCGGACCCTCGGGTTCGTACACTGGCATCGGAGTCGGTGGCCTGAGTCGACTTCAACGGTTCATCGCCAGTCTGGTACGGGAGGTAAAACTCTATCCACCCACGAATCCCCTATTAGTGGGTTTTATTCTGTGTGACAACTCACAACCCTGCAATAGAATGTCGAACTGGTATTACAATAGCCAATACAACGAATATCCGACTGAGTTTCAAAATGGACGTTACTACTTTGACCATAGTGTGAATAGTGGTTGGGAACATCATCCTTTTCAAGGTTATGGCTCATACCATGATGAGCCCAATTACTATCCACACACGCACCGGTCATACGAGCAAAATTCTTATATTTCTCCTTTAGAAGAGTCCCTAAGGAAATTAGATGAGTCGACACGTAAGATAGCTAAGATGAATAACTTAGTTTATGACGAAAGAAAACTTTCTATAGAGGAATCCCTCAAGATGATAGCTGAGACGAAAGAAAGAATTGCTCGAAATAATCTTGATTTCCAATACATTGTTTCCAATAGTACCCTTGAAAATGAGAATAGTTATTTGCATAATCAAGATGACGAGGTTAGAATTGGTAACACTACTTGTTTAGATGAGGTTCAACCATTTTCATGTTATGATTATGATGAGGATAGTGTTGATGAAGAATTTGAAATAAGTAGGCATAGTGATCAGGAATTTGTTACTCCAATTGAGCTTAATAATGATAATGTTTCTAGTTCAAATTCAAATAATTTTAATAATTATTCACTTATTCAAAAGGACGAGGATTTGACTAGAGATACCCCCGTTTTAGACGATGTATTATTTCCTTTTGATTACGAAGCTAATAATGGTTTAGAGAAACGAGTTTCTTATGAGAATATTGTTTTAGAGTCTAGTGATTTAGAAACATTAGTCTTAGACAAAGAAAATGAACTCGTAGAGATGAGTGAGGATGTACCTGACTTAGAAGAATCAATTGACCATTTTCAGGAATCAGATAACCTTGAAATTAGTGAAGTTGTGACTAGTCTTTCTAGAGACACTGAAAACTCTAAGTTTGGGGGTGATTATCATTCTCCATATGCTTTAACTCTTAGAAAGGTCCCTCACTTGGGACTTGACATATGTGCCTCAACCATTTTAAAAGATTATCTTCATACACGTTTTCCTGAGCCTAGTGATGTCCATAAGGAAGTTCAGTTGTTAGAAACCCATCCTCTGGTTGATGTGGTTAGCCCAGGCTATGATACCCAGATTGATTTTGTTTTCCCACCAAATATTTTTCAACCAAATGTGGAAACGTATGAGTTTCAAATGTGTCAGTTATTAAGTTCTGAGATTATACCTAATTATTTTAGGAGAATAGAAACGACACATTTGCTTATGAATGATTATCACTCTCATTGTGGTCAACTGTGTGAGTCAAAACTGATTGACTTAGAGGATCCTCAATTATTCAGGTTATTATTATGTGCTTCTAATTTTTTCCAGACTCTAATACCTGAATCGGATCTTACCTACGAGGAAATGAAACCCATGAAAATATTTTATTTGGACCCAGTTATAGAACCTGAACCTGAACCACAGATAGATGTAGTTGTCTTAAACATGAAACTAGACAAGGGTGTGCTTTATTTGTTTATTTTCTTGGCAGGTTGCAGATTCCTTTTACTTGTGATAGCTTTATTTGGTTTTGATGACCCACATATATTTCGGCTATTACTTTATGATTCTATGAGGTGACTAATCCTTTCTTAGTCTGGCTGAAGACTATAAACTTAGCACTTCTTGGGAGGTAACCCATGCTCATGCAACACGGTAATATCTTTCCTTAACTTCTTTTGCTTCAAATGGTAATAGTTTCTCTTTGTTCATGTTTTTAATTTTATCTTTAGAACATTGAGGACAATGTTGGATTTAAGTTTTGGGGTATAGGAGAAACTTTTTAGTTGCATTGTTAAACTCCAGAGCCTAGAAATTTATGCTTATTAAGGATGGCACTAACCAATCTAAGTGGATGGAAGCATCTTGGTTATAGGAGTTGAGGAACCAATCTGATTAGATGGAAACATCTAAAGAGTCTACTCATAAAAGCACAGAGCTCAGGTGTTAGAATTAAAAAAAAAAAAACATGGTAATTTCGCCATATCTCGTTGAATCCTTTTCACTTCTATTTTTATTTTGTTTTCTTTAAAATATGTTTCTCTAAGTGATTAGGTGGGGCTCACGATTCAAATTGTTACCACTGCTAGGGTGAAATAGAGTGATTGAGATACAAAAAAAAAAAAATTGATACCAGACCATCAGACCAAACGGAATAAAGTGTTCAATAAAATCGACCGATGGTTCCCTTGTATATGCCAGACGAGTTGATCTAGAGTTAGGATTATCGACCACTGGTTCCCTTGTATATGCCAGTGTGTTGATATTAGTCCAGACCAGTATCTCAGTCCATTAGGATAGGTTCATTTTGGCAGTGGCCTTCAGACAGATATGAGAAACACCTTTCACCTTAGTCAACATCAAAACCATCTATTTTTTTTCTCTACATCCATTTTCTTAATATATCCATGTGATTAGTTGACTTGGTTGACTCCGGTTATGATGTCCAGAAACTATCTGAGTAGAGCTCTGTCACTTATATATGAATTTTAGTATGCTTGAGTGCAAACTCGTGTACATCAATTGGAATTTCGCATCAGGGTACTTCCTCTTGTAGTCAATAAGTATGCCAACCAAGGAGATTCTTTAGTGCCTTCCAAGGTTCTGCGTAGATAGCTAGGGTATGGAGTAAAGGTTTTGTAGGTATATCTCTTGTAAGCCCTCCCGAGACTATAACTCGGCCACTAGGGCCACCTAAGGGTTTAAAGGCTTGTTGCATACGCTAAATGCAACCGACGATGCCTGCAAGAGTGAGTTAGGATTTTATTTTTAGATTTTCTCGAGGACTAGCAAATAATAAGTTTGGGGGTATTTGATAGACACATTTTTGTGTCTGATATAAACTCAATTGTGTATATTTTTAATGCTCGATTTTGTATTTATTATGGCTTTTTGTGTCTTTGTAGGTGTTTTTGGAGAAATAAACTTTTGCGGCGAAATTGGCGTGAAAAGTGATGTTTGCACCCTCAGGAGAGAGTACTGAAGGCACCTCTGAAATGTGTTAAAAGCACCCGAGAGAAGTTATGAAGGCACCCAGGAATTTTACTACACGCACCCAAAAAATTACTGTTTCCGCCCAAGTTGCTAAAGGGACTCCACTGTCCGATAAGGGGCAACCCATCCTCTTCATTTGAACATCGGTTTTGGCGGGAATTTCTTACGGGAACTGGCAGATTTGAATTCGATTTATGGACGCGTTTGGGAGAGACTCAATCTCAGTTTTTAATTGTCATGGGCCTGTTAAGGATGGACAAGACTGATATACTCATTTGGTTCGACAAAGCATGGCCAGTTCATCGAGTTTGGCTCAAACAGGGAGAAGTCATCACGGGTTTAGTTTTTAAGTGATCTGGTCGAATTTCATGGAGTTTTACGCGGGTATTAATTGGTTTGGGCCTGGTTTGATGAAACAGTGACGGTAATAGAGATTAAATCGAAACAACAAAGGATTGGCATTAGTTCTCGACAAAACAGGGGATTGGAGAGTATCACGGGTTTATTTGGATCTATTTGTGGAAGTTGCGAGTGGAAGTAAGGCTAGAATATCTTCGTGGGATTTGTTTCTATCCTAGGAAGAGTTTAACAACCCATAGACGCGTGAAGAGATTATGTGAAAGATTTTTCCGTAACTTTGGAGGAAAGAAAGCAGAGGAAATAAAGGGAGGATTTACTCGGGATTTTTGGAGTTGTGGTGGATATATATATTTGGTTGAGGTCACAGACAAAGGGAGTCGAGAGTTAGGGGTACGTTGCAGAGATAGGAATCAAGCTGCAGGAGAAGTTGCAGCAGCAGCAGGAAGAAGACGAAGCTGAAGAACATAAGGTTGTACAGGACTGTCGTTTGTAGGGTCTTAAATTTCATAATCTTGTAACAGTCCCATTAGTAACTATTATCTTCAGTTTGCAACAATTTCTGAAACAGTCTATTCTGTAACAATTATATCTATTACAGATTCGGCTGTAATACTATTTTTCTCCAATAAAATACCTATTCAACCATGAGTTATTATTTTGAGCGTGTTTTCGACATGAGGAGCTAAACCCCAACATTGGGATGACGGAGGAAGCCTTATTTCACAATATTTTGGTAACTATATTTGATTCTTTATGACTTTTGCACTTATTTTAATTGATTTATGATTTTTCTTGATTAGTTGTGATTTTGTCTAATAGCGTATGCTTAAGTCTAAGAACTCTTGATGCGCTATGCTTATGATTTACATCTAATTCTTTATAAAATCTACTTTTGGCAAAGAAAAGAGTCAACAAAACAGCTAGAATTGTTATGAGTCATTATATGAACCAATTGAATGTGATTAATGGTGGAATCCGAAGTCCTAATATCTCTCGATATCGTGACAAACTTGTGTAAATATTATCTTTATTTTTAGAGTTTTATATTTTTAAGTCTTAAATTGAGTCTTTACAAGTCTGAGTTGAACGAACTTCTACTACCACTTTACTTATCACTTTCAAAACTACATCAGGTGCGTCACCTTGATATAGTATATAGATGCTTGGGCGCTGCTGGAATGGAGGTTAGGCTAGAATCCGTTGTGGATTACATTATGTAATTGAATGAGTCTGGTGTAATCTGGTTTTCTAGTATTCATTTTAGACTAGGTCCCAAGATTATTTACTAGTTTATAGTTTTCTCGTCAACAAAATTAATGTGTACAACTTTTACTTTATTTCTGGATTATGTTGATTTTTCTGTATAAATAAAGGAAAAGCTAGAAATGTTAATACTTTTGTTTCTCTTGTTATTCTCTCTGCATAATATCATAAAGTATAGTTTTTGATAAGCTCATCTGAAAAGTTGGCATTGCAGTTGACACCGGAGCTTTTTCATCATTAGTAGTTGGGGGCTTCGTATAGAAGCTATAAACATGTGCTGAATTTTATATGTCAAGAAGTAGATGAGCTTACTTTTATTAAGATGATTAGCTAAAATCTCAAATAAAGTAGACTAATCATATCTTACCAACTTAGTAACGTAGTTTAGCTTTTTGATGGCGAAAATTTCAAATGCTATTAATACTAACCAAGTTTACCGTCTTACAAACTTTATTCACTAAATCAGTTTGATAATAATAAGTCGGAAAGTTCATTGAAAGAAAAACAAAATAAGTTGTTGTAGTTCAGCTGGGAGTGCATATTAAACTTATTTTTAGACTATTTTTGATGAATTATCTCTTCCGAGCTTTTATGTCCACCCCAAAAGAATTAAGTAGGTACCCTCGGTGCCTTTTATGCATAATCCAATAACGGACTATTATTATATTTTGTACTTAAATATTAACATTAAGATTATGATTAGCAACCAAAAGTCGAAGTATTGTTATAGAAAATAATCACCTTAGAGCATCTCTAATGGGTGAGATTGTGTTTCATATTTGAATGTCATATTTGATTTCTATAACTTTTTTATTAATTTCATCTCAAATGGAAACTCTAAAGTTTAGGGATTATCTAGCAAGCAGTTTGATTAACGTTCTCTAGCACATCCTCCAGAGGATTTAAACAATCCACGCAAAGGTATTATTATTTAAGATAATTTCGTACATCTTTTTAACTCCCTACATAATTTTGAGAAGTGTATTAATATTTATTACCAAATTTATATGGTTGGAGATGTTCTTATTTAACTTCCTGTAATTATGAAAAAAGTTGAGTTTGAACCAATTAAGGATGTCTTCCAAAAACGTCCACATGATACGAAGCTTAGGGACGTCCATGGAAAAGTTGAGTTCAAATCAACCAAGGATTTTATCCAAAAATGTCGACATAGGAAGCTTAAGGAGTAGTTGGAGATGTTCTTATCGAATAGTGAATAGTGAAGAGGTACATGATAAAGCTTTACAAGTAAACTACAATATAACTTCTATAAAATATATGTTTGAGACCAAGAAATTTTATTATTTTATTTTAAAAAATAATTTTTAGTTTGGAGGTTGAATAATAATTTTAGATTATAAAGTACAATATCGACTAATTTTATAGAAATGTTATATTATTGACTAATTATCGTACAAATACAAGCACTCCATGTATCAACACATATCAACGCTTCTTGTTGCAATACATCAGTGCGACTCCGGGCCTTTGAGTATGCACTACGAACTAATACAGATAAAATACAACTTGATTTGAATTTTAAAGAAAACAACCAATATTCAATCAAAATTTTGAGAAAATTTAATATTTAAGAAAATTTATTTTTAATTTTTCTAGTATCATTATCAGCTTAAGAGGAAGTTTTGAAATGTATTATTTTGTGATTTTATCGAATTTATTATTGTAGCACTACGAGCCCGTTTCGAGTATTATTTTAAAGAAGTTGTACTTTAATGGTTGGGGAACTGACAGCTGATTATGCAAGAGTTGAAGAAGTAAATTGTTGTAAAAATCTAATTTTGCTAAAAGGAAATGTTTTCGCCTTGTAATTGCATTCTAAAACCAGTTTGATTGCGTGCAAACTGTCCCCATGATAGATTAAAAATGCTCGTAAGAAAAAATGAAGTTGACTTTCTAATTAAGTGGAGATCGAATTTGACTAGAAAAAAATGTCAAAAGAACTTGTACTGGTAGGGGATAAGAGGGGTGATGATAAAGTTGGGATGCACGAGCATCATCATAGCCAGGTGATGCATCTATTACTAGTACTACTGGTACTCACATAAAGACACTACCCCCGCAACTGTGCTATGAGCTGGCTGGTGGTGGCGTTCATCTTCATGATATATCTACATTGTATTGCTGATCACGAGCCCATTGAAAGCCCAGTTAATTTAATCTCTGCTTGCTATATAACTTCTCCCTTCTTTCTCACTCTAGCAATTGAAACATCCAAGGATCTACACATAATCCAGCTATCTAAAACTTTCAAATGCATACAATGAAGACTTGCACTAAACTTCTCTTACTAACATCCTCTTAGGATATATATTTAAAAACATTGTTTTGTAATATTATACAAAACTTAGAGAGATAGTGTGGTGGTTTTATTTTGGGCTCCCACACTATAGACTTGGGTTCAAGTCTCACCCCATGCATTTGAATAGGTATATTTATATATAATTAATAAAATCCGAGAGAGCGGGGCCTTGGGGTCTTGGGAGGTCTGCTGATTTCAAAATGTTTCTTTTTGCAGATTTAACCTCTGATTTCCAAAAACGTTTTTTTGTCAACTTAATATTCTTAATTAATTTCATTAATTTAGGCAATTATATTTTGCCCGTTTTCTAACTGTTACGGAAGGTTAATTGAGTGCATTTACTCAAAATTTATGCTTATTAAGGTTGATTGATTCTCTTGAGTTTTATAAGACTGGTTTTTTACAGAGGATGAAAAAAACAGATTGTTTTTACATCTATTGAGTTCTGAGCAAGATAAGAAAGAAAGAGTTATAGTTGGTTCGATTTCTCAAAGTGCAGAGAAATCGAACAAGAGTGAATCAGTTGTTTTATCCCATAGGTGTTCGACAATTTTTTGATTGCTAGCACAATCAAGAGGCAGAGAGTCGCGAAATACCTTAAAGATAGCGACCTAGTCGCGACTCACTGCATTTGAGATCCGATTTCATTATTTCTTCATTGTTTCTAACAATTTTAAGGTACTTGATTTTGCTATGGAGGTTGAAAGGAAGCGCGTTGATGATACCAACAAGCCATTCAAATTTGAAGGGCCGCATTTGAAGATGGAAGTGAAGATGTTCTTTTATCTCAAACTCATGAAGTCGCATATGATTGTGTCAGTGTTCATCCTGGAACCATGGAACTGCTTTCTTGATAAAACTTCTACCACTGGCGATAAGATCTTTCATTGATGCTTGATGTTGATGATGGGTCTTTGCCACTCGATCCATCTCCTTAGGTGGTGCCAAAGATGTTGTTTCTCAAACTGCGAGGAGAAACAAAAGGCCATTGACAAATGGATCGATCACGACTTTGATTGCAAAAACTACATTCTTAACGCATTATCGATGATTTATATGAGTATTATTCAACTTTTGAAACGCTAAAGATGTGTGGGATGCATTACGAAAAAATACGACAGGAAGTGGCTCAAAGAAGTATCTTTGTGAGCCAGTATTTGAGATACCAAATGGTGGATGATAGGTCGGTTGTTGCACAGGCTCATGAACTTCAAAAAATTTACCACGAAATTGTGGTAGAAGGTATGAAAGTCGATGAACAATTTGAAGTTTCGTAATGATTGACAAGTTACCACCTATTGGAAAGATTTTCGTAATACTTTGCGTCACAAGACTAAAGAATTTTCTCTTGAAAGTTTGATTGTTAAGCTCGGGGTTGAGGAAGAAGCTCGGAAACAAGATAAGAAGGAAGAGATCCTCATTGTTTCTAACAATAAGACTCATCCTAATCTGAAACCTAAGAAAAAGGATATGAAGCCTAACTAGAACCATAAGAAAGGAGGAAGGCCTAATCAAAACAAGAACCAACACCCATCGAAAAATGGACAAATTCCAATTCGAAGTTTCTTTGTTATGTCCGTAATAAACCAAACCACATGGCTAGGAATTGCGGGTTTAACAAGGAAAAGAATAACGCACAAGCTAATCTTTGTGGGTGACGTTATAATTTCCATGGTCTACGATCCGGAGTTCTACATGGTTGGTGGATCGATGGGTGGTGGATAGACAGTGGTGCTTCGTGTCATTGTTGTTTTGATAGGTCCATGTTTAAGACTTATCTGAAACCAAGGATAAGAAAGTGTTGTTGGGAGACTCTCACAAAGACTATGGTGAAAGGTTACGTGCACGGTAGGATTGAAGTTTACTTCTGGGAAGACACTCATCTTTGAAAGATGTTCTTCGCACTCCGAAATGAGGAAGAACCTTGTTTCCGGCTATCTTCTCAACAAGGTGGGTTGTATCAAACTATTGGGTATGATGTTTACACTATAACTAAGAATAAGAATTTTGTAGGAAAAGGTTATGCTACGATGGAATGTTTAAGCTTAATGTTGATGCTATGAATAAAATTGATTCTTCGCTTATATGGTTTGCAATTTTAATGTTTGGCATGGTAGGCTTTGTCATGTGGGTAAAAAGTTAGTAAATAACATGAGTAAGTTAGGTGTCCTTCTGAATTTTCGAAAATGAATTTGAAAAATGTGAATACTGCGAGTCAAGCAAAAATAACTAAGACTTCACATAAATCTGTTGTAAGAAAATCCCAACCACTAGACTTAATACATTCGATTTGTGTGAATATGAAGGTATCCTAACTAGAAATGGGAAGAGATATATTATGACGTTCATTGATGATTGTTCTAATTATACGTATGTTTATTTGCTGAGCCATAAGAATGAAGCTATTGAAAAGTTTAAAATTTTTATTGCTGAAATTGAAAATCAATTTGGTAGAAAAATTAAGAGATTTCGTAGTGATAGAGGCCTTGAATATGATTCGCTCCTTTTCTTTGAAATTTATCAAACTAATGGCATAATACATGAAAGAACTGCTCCATATAATCCTCAAATGAATGGAAAAGTTTGAAAGAAAGAATCGTACATCGACTGAACTTCTTGTTGCTTGTTTGCTTAGTTCTGGTCTTTCGCTTCTCATTGGTGGGGTGAATGTTTGTTGACTGTTTGCCATGTTTTGAATCGCATTCCCAATAATAAAACCATGATATCTCCTTATGAACTTTGGAGAAATAGAAAACCTAATGTATCTTATTTTAGAGTTTGGGGCTGTTTGGCTTTTGTTAGGAAACCTGATCCTAAAAGACATAAGTTAGAAAGTAGAGCTTATGAATGTGTTTTTATTGGTTATGCTCAAAACAGTAAAGCTTATAGGTTCTTTGATATTAATAATAAGGTTATTATTGAATCATTGATGTTGACTTCTTTGAAGATAGATTTCCTTTTAAATCTAGAATTAGTGGGGGTAATAGTGGGGTTCAACACCTAGCACTTTACCTAGTGTTGATTACGAGTCTAGATTAGAAGAACCTAGAAGTGAAGAAACTAGGATCACTTTGAATTTGAACTTAGATGCGGTAAAAGAGCTAGGACTCGAGACAAAAGATAAAAATCCACGATTTTGAATTTTACGCTATAGAAGAAGAACCTTCTAATTTACAAGAGGCGTTTAGTTGCGAGTCTAGTTTTCGGCAAGAAAGTGTAGATAATGAATGGGATTCTCACATGTCTAATGGAACTTGGAGTTATGTAGATTTACCTCCTGGTTGTAAGCCAATAGGTTGTAAATGGGTCTTGAAAAGGAAACTCAAACCTGATGGAACAATAGATAAGCATAAGGCTAGACTGGTTTCCAAAGGTTATAGGCAGCGAGAGAACGTAGACTTTTTTGATACTTATTCTCCTGTTACTAGATTAACATCTATACGTGTTTTGATTCTTTTGCTTCTACTCATAATCTTGTTATTCATCAAATGGATGTTAAAAGCGCTTTTTGAATGGTGAACTAGAAGAGGAAATTTACATGGAACAACCTGAAGGTTTTGTAATTCCTGGACAAGAACATAAAGTATGTAAGCTAGAAAAATCTCTTTATGGTTTGAAACAAGCTCCTAAACAATGGCATGAGAAATTTGATAATTTAATGATTTCAAGTAACTTGAATAAATGAGGGTGACAAATGCATCTACTATAAACCGAGAATGATGTATGTGTGATTGTTTGCTTGTATGTGGATGATTTGCTAATATTTGGTTCCAGTTTATCCATTGTCAATGAAACTAAAAGCATGCTTAGTTCGAATTTTGACATGAAAGATTTGGGTGAAGCTAGTGTAATCTTGGGAATCAAAATAACTAGAACTAATAATGGTATTTGTTTGGATCAATCTCACTACATTGAAAAAATCCTAAAAGAAGTATGAATATTTTGATTATAAACATGTTTGTAATCCTTTGATCCTACTTGTGAAATTGTTAAGGAACACTGGAGAAAGTGTTAGACAATCGAATATGCTAGTATAATAGGCGATGCTGCGTTATGCGGTGATTGTACTAGACCGGAACATTGCGTATGCGAGTGGGAGTTAAATGCGGAGTTTACTAAGTAATCTAGTTTGAAACACTTGGATGTTGTTGAGAGGGTTATGCGGTATACGAAAGAACCACAAACCTAGGATTACACTATCAAAGGTATCCTTGAGTCCTTGAAGGATTTAGCGATGCTAATTGGAACATTCTTTCGAGATGATTCCAAGTCCACCAGTGGATATGTTTTTTACTATTCTTTGGGGCGACGTATCTTGAGATCAAAGAAACAGACAATTATAGCCCAATCTACGATGGAGGCTGAATTGATAGCGATAGAAGCGACTAGTGAAGAGGCGGGATGGCTGAAATGTCTCGTTGTCGGACATTCCGGTATGGGAAAAACCAATACTGACCACTTTGATCTTTGCGATAATTACCGCATGACTATCGGAGTAGTAGATAATTTTATAATAACAATAAGAATCGACATATACGTCGAAAGCACGACACTGAGTTAGAGAATTTCTCACAATTGGTGTTGTAAGAATAGATCATGTAAGATCGAAGGAAATATAGGTGACACTTTTGAAAGGGTTAGCTAGAGAAAAAAGGTATGGAAATTTTCTAGAAGTATGGGACTTAGGCTTTGTGAGAAGTTGAGTCATTTGTAATGGATACCCAACCTACATAGGTTCAAAGGGACTAGACGAGTTACAAATGATATGATAGAGTCATGCACTCCCATAGCATGATATCCTGAAGAGGGAAACAGGTTGAGTGTTTAAACTCTTAATGATGTCTATAGCTCTTAAGTTAGAGTGGGATACACAAAGGAGTATTCTTGATAGACTCACCTATACGAATGTGAAGGTGTGGCCGCCTTCTATGAGAACTTGGGCACTTCACTAGATCGTTCGTTAAGAAAGGGATAAGCACATGGCCTTAATGTGCGAACTTAAGAACTTTACTCTAGATATAGTTGTGTGTGTTGAATAATCTAGTATTAGCTAAAGTTCAAGACGCGAGTCACTCTAGTTACCTAATACTCAGAAAGTTTAACACGATGTAGAGGTTCAAGTCGAAAGGCACCTTTGCTTACGCACAACTGTATAACACTTGCTCAATGTTTTTTGAAATATAAGTGGGGGATTGTTAGGATATATATTTAAAAACATTGTTTTGTAATATTATACAAAACTTAGAGAGATAGTGTGGTGGTTTTATTTTGGGCTCCCACACTATAGACTTGGGTTCAAGTCTCACCCCATGCATTTGAATAGGTATATTTATATATAATTAATAAAATCCGGGAGAGCGGGGCCTTGGGGTCTTGGGAGGTCTGCTGATTTCAAAATGTTTCTTTTTGCAGATTTAACCTCTGATTTCCAAAAACGTTTTATTGTCAACTTAATATTCTTAATTAATTTCATTAATTTAGGCAATTATATTTTAGTTTTCTAAGCTGATTACGGAAGGTTAATTGAGTGCATTTACTCAAAATTTATTTTCATTAAAGTTGATTGATTCTCTTGAGTTTTATAAGACTCGGTTTTTTACGAGAGGATGAAAAAACAGTTGTTTTTACATCTATTGAGTTAGAGCAAGATAAGAAAGAAAGAGTTATAGTTGGTTCGATTTCTCAAAGTGCAGAGAAATCGAACCAGAGAGTGAATCAGCTGTTTTATCCCATAGGTGTTCGACAATTTTTTTTGCTAGCACAATCAAGAGGCAGAGTCGCGAAATACCTTAAAGATAGCGACCTAGTCCGCGACTCAGCTGTTTGAGATCCGATTTCATTATTTCTTCATTGTTTCTAACACATCCTTCATCTTCGTTCTCTCATTATGGATGCCTAAGTTTGTAGAAGCTACAGCCAGACGTCTACGACCACAAGATCAAATTACGGATCATGAAGATTTTAAACCTGGACAGCCCGATGAAAGCGTCATCAAACATGCGCAAGGAGTTGTTCGTGGTAGTGGAGATGAATTTGAGAGTTGTATGCCAAAAATTTTCCGGCATTCTTCTGCTCCTAGTCAATTTGTAAATTATGGCGTTGTTGGTTCTACAATGCGTACAACATCTTCCGGTGATCATCATAATACAACTTCATAACCGATTGAGCTGCCTAGGTAGCGAGCTTAATCGTAAGGATTTGATTGAGCTGCGAGCTACAATGTGTACAACATCTTCCGGTGGTCATCATAGTACGTATGATAACCTCTTGATCTGTTTTTCCTCTCCCGCCACTTCTGCCGTGTTATTAATCAACTCAAGTCTACTTTCAATATATGGACCTGTACCACTTTTCCTTCTCTTTTCTCACCTCTTTGTAATACGCTTTTGTTAGCCTTTATATACGGAGAGAATAAAATTCTACAATGTCATCATAATATTTTGTTCTTCTTTTGTAGATTATATATAAGTGCACTCATGTTAATTACACTTTGTTTTTTTTAAATGCAAAAAGAGATATATTAATCTTAATTAAGAAGGAGGATGTATCCTACACATGTTATCTATAATACAAAACCGAAGGGGGTTTTGAGCTTGGACGGATGGATAACATTTTGAGAGACAAACATTCCATCCGACCATCCGAATCTCATCCCACCTAAAGATATCCGACGGATATGAGAGTTGTAACCTAACAAAAGGGGGTTTTGAGCTTGGACGGATGGAAAACATTTTGAGAGACAAACATTCCATCCGACCATCCGAATCTCATCCCACCTAAAGATATCCGACGGATATGAGAGTTGTAACCTATTTTGTTATGAATTTTAATTGATTGGCTCCCTCATAATTAAGGTCATAAACTTCATAATATGAATGTACGTTGATTGGATTTCTTCATTTAAAAAAAATAAATACAATATGAATTTCTTAAGAGTATTCTTTATGTGTTTTACAGTCATAAACACAATAAAATTTATTATTATTTTCTTACAAAAATGAGGTAAACTTTGTCAATCAAGTAGAAGTGAATAAAATAAAATACTTTGGTACGATTTTTTCTTTTTATCATGTTGCGTCCTCCCTCATTTTGTATGTTTGTAGGAAGAAACCATAGGTGGATCAAAAAATTATTTTTCAAGATAAAATTAATAACACGTAAGAATTTTTTATCAAATAAATTTACTTTTTTTTTTAGTTAGTAAAATGAATTGGTATTAAAATCCAAAGAGTTGTTAAATGGATTGATGATACAATCTTAAAGATATTGTATATTAATCCAAGTTTGATCGAGCTTATGTTGTTTTAGTTTTGGTCATCAAAAATAAAATAATATAACAAGATTAAACAATTTGACTAGCAAGATTTAATATCAGTAATTGCTCTTAAATCAACTAATTTAAGACCAACTTGAAAAATTATTTATATCAAACTTCTGAGTTCATAAGTTCTTATACGTGGAATTTCGTCTAACAAGATTTCAATACCTAATTAAATATAATCGTTAATTAGATACATGTCGAAGTACTCTTTTTCTATATGTTTTTATTAAATATTTACTATAACTCTACGTTAGCCTCATGCCGTTACGGCACGGGTTATTTCTAGTATCTCACATTATCTCACACTTTTGACCTCTTTTTTGTGAAAAAAAATATAAATGATATCGGATTCGAAGCTAATATTTGGGAATATGGTCTTCTTGCAAAGATTTACATACCTACCAAAAAAATGAGTTCATTCCGATACGTATAACACCACCATCTACTATTTTGAAGATGAGCCGTTAAAAATCAACGGATTTTTAACCATTGAAATTAAGACAAGAAGATGGTGAGGATTAGTATGTCGGACTACGCTCATTTTTGGTAGTAACATAGAGATTTGCAAGAGGAACATATCGCCAAAATATTAGCTTCAAATCCTTTACATTTGGTTTTTATTCACAAAAAAAAACGTCTAAAGTGTGAGATAGTATGATAATAAACATGTGAGGGGATTCTTCCTCGTTAAGAAGAGTTTATAATGAGCATCTTCTTACTTATGTGTTCGGAGATGAAGTTTGGGAAAGAAGTATACCACTCTTTAGATATTTCAAAATCTTCTAGCATGCTTAGCCAGTATATTGGCTGGTTTATTATAATTTGTACTAATATGCTGACATTGATAGAGTAAGGTGTTGTGTGAGTGTTCTAGAGATAAGTCATGTATAAGTGAGTGAGTGATAATTTGTAAACGTGTGATCCACACGAGAGAGTGACAGTAAGGTATGAGTTGCCTGAGTTTGTACTGTCTGAGTCTGAGTGCATATACTTATGTAAGCACATAGATGGGAAAATATCCATTGAATCAATAAAAAAAACCATTTTCTAAAATGTGGATATTTGGGATTCTACTATGGTATCAGATCCGAGAATTGAAATTTTCAGGGGTGATCAACTTTAAGGCCTATTTTTCTCCATCTTCATCACCACCACCTCCATCATCAACTTAATCTTCATCAACATCAATTTCATCTTCTGTTGCTGCAACAAATTAGTTTTTTGTTTCGATTAGACATCTCAGATCTGTTTTCTGGTATGTGTTTTGTTTGGTTCTTTACTTTCAGTTTTTAATTTTAGTGACAAAACTATCAATACATGTGGATTCAAAATAAGTAAAACTTTCAACTCAAAGTCCATCATGCTTGATTTCTTTGGTTCTTCAATATCGTCTTGAATTCTTCATTCTTCAAGTTCTTTGGTTTTGCATATGATAGTTTCAGCATATTTGTTGTTGAAGATCTGTAGTGATAAAAACTATGAGAATACTCGTTTAGAGATTTTCTAGAATGATAAAAATTACTCAACTCAATAGTTGTTATGTTGTATCGTTACCTTCCTCAAAGTCAAATTGTACCAAAACTTTGAAAAAATGCTACGGTAATATGTTCTCCCCTTACTCTTTACTTACTTCTTTTGTAAATAGGTAAAACATATCGCTTATATTCCACTCCACCTTACATAATGCTCTAAAAATCCATATGTTAGATGTATAAAACTATATCATGATATCTAGTCTACTAAATTCAAGTCTCGGACTAAGATTGGAGTATGGTAGTTGAGTATAAAACATCACTGAATAACCCTAGAAGATTGAAGATCAAACTAAGACATTTAGAGAACTTCATCGACAAAGAGGTATGTGTAGACTGAACCATCCTGTTTACTCACGGCATTTACCGTTCTATCTTTATGACGCTATGTCATATAATTTTAGTAGATCTAATATTATAAAGAAAAAATTTCGAGCCAAGCTTATGATTCAAGCAATGGATGTTCAGATGTCCTTAACAATCTTGGTTAAGAACAATTTGTTGTTCATGAGCTATTTTTGTTTCTAGAAATTTCCCAAGCAGTGGTGTTTATCATTTATGGTGATTGGGAATGTTTCAAATTATTTAAAGAAAGTTTTCAAAACTACTGAAATTCTGAACACAGGGTATGTACGCATACCCAGTACGCGTACCCTAGACTTCTGATTCCGGAACAGGGTAGGTACGCATGACCAGTATGCATACCCCGGAGTTCTGAGCTCGTGAATGGGGGTATGTACGCATACCCAGTTGTTTGTGGGTAAAAGCAGTTTATTGGTTGAAGTGTAAAATGGTGGGGTATGCAAATGCTAGATGAAGCAAATCGTCTAAAGCTTTAAACACATGCACTGCACGGGAGTACATTGAGTTCGAGAGACCAATCTTTAAGACTCTTGCCTAAACCAAAAAACTGTCTTCCAGATTCAATTTGGTCAAAATGGAGGAGTGAAGCTGGGAAGTTGTTGAGGTCAATGGATTCAAATGTGTTGAACTACTTTGAAGATGATTTCTCTGTGTTAGATCGAGAGAAAGCTTTTGTGTATTGAGATATGGATGTCATATGACTGATGAGTGATTATTGGTTATCCATATCATAAGTTCAGGAACCTATTTGTAGTAGAGGTAGTTAACACATTGATCTCGTGTTAGTGGTGGCAGTTGCAAGGAAGTGAAATAGTACAGAAGTGGAGATCATGGTGAAACCAGTTCCGCTTCGTTAGAGAAACTTGGTGGTTGTCATGCCACTACTCTATTTATTCCTTAACTGCTAGTATGACTGACTCACTTTCTCATTCTGGATGTATCGCTACATCGCATGTGCTATAGGCGCCAGACCAAAACCCTAGTGAATATCCCCCATGTGACATTTTTGGTGTCTCGATGGTTAAGTCTGCTTTGTAGACGTATTTATTTGGTAACCGTTGACATGATGCTAGTCTTAGCATATTGATGAGTCTAGCATGTTTCTCGATGATGAGTCTGGAATGTTTTACAGAGATTCGTTAATTTGGTGAATGAAGGATAAGGTGTTTACTGATGCTTTGCATAGCACTGATGCTTTGAGTACCTAAATGCCAGCTGAGGAAACAATTATAATTAAATGATCTGGATCGATATGCATAGGTTGGTGAGATTGTTGGATCGATCATAGAACTTTATGAAATGTTTGAGCTATGTTGAGCAATATTTCTAGCCGGAACAAAGCTGGACGAGGTACCTGGGTTTTCCTGCAGGTGTAGTTTTCCTCGTTAACAAAATCGTTGGTGTGTTGTGTTTTTCCTTTTCCCCATTATATTGCTTATCTTTATAGTAGGAACAACACAAGTAGTACGTGAATCAATCTAGATAGTTTAAGTCCTTATTATTGAGATAAAAAACAAGACTAGTTCTTGTTGAATTCATATCATGAAAGATAGATTACAAGTTTAATACTTGTTAGAATTGGGATCCTCTTAATTTGGATATGACTGGATTGCTCTTGGATATTGATTTTTGAGATTTCCAAGAACTTTTCTACACAATCAGGTACACGAACTCTTGGTTTATACATATTGATTGTGGCAGAGAAACATGGAAACTCAATATACAATATTCTTCAAGGATCTTTGCTTTGACCTGCTTGTGATTGTATTAGGTTTTGTCCATGTAGGTTGTCGAACGAAAATTTGGTGGTGTACTTGGTACCCTCTCCTTTTTAATTGGTATCAGAACGGCCAACCACTGTTAGACCTAACAAGTATGTGTTTCTGGTAATCAATGTTCTAAGAAGAGGTGGTGTCTATGATGGACAAAAGACGGCTAGGATTACTTCTAGGATGGACGGCTAAGATTAATTATGCAGTGTCCCTTGGATACACTCTGATCCTTACGCCGTGGCCCTAGACTACCTGATTCTAACTGTGACCCTAGCTAACAAACACCGTGTTACGGTGCTAACAGTATATAGTTGCCAGAATTGATTAGAAACTCAAACCCTAACGAGCTAACTCTACCACCATTGATTAAGCAAGAGAGAAATTAAAGTTGAACGCGAAGCTATTCTGGGTGAGTTGGTACTCTCCATCATCTTCTAGATGTATTCTCTTTGATATTTTCTTCTTCCCGGTTATTCGGCTTCATGGATCGATACACAATAAAAATTGGAGACATTATGTAGTTAACTCAATCATACCGCGCCTTCATCCCCTTCTTATTTGTTTTCATTGAGCCCAGCTGCATAAAGAGAACATTGCGTATACTTGATCGTGCTTTTCAAGAGTAGGTATCATGTTTCCTCGGATGCTCAAAAAAATACCGAAAGCAGTATTATGACTAAACAACAACATGTTTTCTCACATGCTCAGCAAAATTCCCAAAGCAGCATTTCTATAATTAATTTAAAAAGAAAAATGTTTGAGCTAAAAAAAAATACAGGTGAATGTATTAGATGAAAAATGGATTCAAGAGCATCCGGAACTGAAGGTTGGGGGTTTCAATTTCACCTATGGTGAGAAGAGTGAGGTTAAACTGGAAATCAGATAAAATCACGTCTTAGGAAAGGGTTCTTTGATCTTTGTTTGTCTTTCTAAGATGCTAAAATCACGTCTTCCATTCGAGGTATCATTCTCATTTTATCCTAACCCCATTATGTTTCTTTAGCTATTGGTGTATCTCTAATAATAGTTGTGATGATTGAACAAACATCCATCTGCAGTAAAATATTCTGATATGTGTAGAATTGTCTAAATGGAGACTAACCTCTCATACTTTTGTCTTGACGACAAATACAATGTAATGCTATTTATATCATTTCAGTACATATTTTTGCTATCCCCGATTGTGGATGGTCTAAGGATGCACCATCCTTAACAAGTGCAGATTTCCTTGATCTAACTCCGGACATTTTTCTGGAAACACAAAGTAATTAAAAATTTTCATTGTTTTACGTTTTCCAAGTGATTGGATAACCAAATTGATCAGAGGCTTTGCCATTTGTCTCCTGATATACACATTTTTGTGTCTGAATTGTCCTCGATGTTTGTATTGTTAGAACTCAATTTTTGTACTAATATTGTGTGTTTATGTATTTTTAGGAAATAAACATTTTCAGAAAAATTGGCTCGAAAAAGTGTTAAAGGCACCTCGGAGGACACATACTTTCCGGACTCGCAGTTTTGGCTAAGGGGCATCCAATTACTAAGGGGAACACTAGCTGCTATTTGCACCCAAGACACCCCAGTTGCTAAAGGGACCCCCAATCAGGTTAGGGGGGAAACCATCTTCATTATTCAAATTTTAATTTTGGCGGGAAAAGAAGTTCTCACCTGCGAAGTTTGTGAATCGATTTCTGGACGGGTTTGGAGGAGATTAAATAGCTGGAACTAGCATAGAATATCCTGTTTTTATTAAACAGGGTTGGTATGTATGTTTAAACAGATTAACTTGGGTTATTTCGTCGGAGATAACAAAACAGGGCAAGTGTTTGTCTACGTGAAGATAACTCGGGATTTGGTTGAGACTGAGTGTGGCAAGTGAGTGTTTTCACGAGTTTGCTGGAGTTCGACAGAAGGTGACAGCGTGTAGAAGATATTCGACAGCAGCAGAAGCCGTGTAGAAGTAAAAAAGGAAATAAAATATTTTCTTTAAACACCGAGTAATGGAGGATTATTGTGGGTTAATGAGCGAGATTTCTTGGTGTTGTTCGATATAAATAGGTTCTTGGGGTCTCATTGAGGGGTATGGAGAGTTTGGGAGAGTTTAGAGCATAACAGAGTGAGGATTGATTGAGTTGCAGAGACGAGTTTTCTGTTGCTGCTTGAAGAACATACGAAGAACATTACACCCAAAAAAAACAGTCGTTCATGCTACAGTGTTAACGACAAAATCTTAAGGGTCGTATAGCTACAGTGACAGTGACGCTATATTTGTATCGTTCTTTGTAACACAGTTTTACAACAATTATAATAGTTACAAAAACCCGGTTTTAATCATTTTCTCCCATTTTCATCATTTGTACACCTCCTTTGAGCAATAAAAATGAATTTTGAGCGTGTTTCCAACATGATGAGAGGCTAATTCTCCCATGACCAATGCGACGGAGGAAACTATTCATTTATGCTTGATTGGTAATTTCTTTTCATAATTTCAATTATTATTAATTTAATTTAATCCACTAAGATCATTATAATTGTGTGGTTTATGAGATGAAAATGGTTTTTCTTAATTAGTTGTGAATCAATTTGATGTCTTATGCTCAGAAATATTTCTTTGATAATTCATGCTTAGGGATTACAATTTAATGTTTGGAGACCTTACAGATATTAGTGAGTTAATGTGAAAAAGGGCTTAATAATAATTCTTGAAATAATCTTTATCAACCAATCAGTTAAAGGAATAGTGGAATCCCGAGTCTTGGTCTAGTTTTAAATCTTGATATCACTTTATTTGAGTTTATTTTTGTTTAGCTTAAAAAATTTATTTAAAAATCGAACCTTCACAAGTCTCAACGAACCTATTTACTACAACTTTTATAATCACACCAATTTTTGGCGCCGCCGACGCGGACTTTTCTTTAGGCTAGAGTTTTTAGATTTTTTTTTGGGTTTTTACTTGTTTTTTTTTTTTATTATATTTGTTCTACTTTACATTTTTGGGTTTTTGTCTTTTCATTTCAGATTTTGGGAATTTGGAGCGAAAGAAAAATTTTCCAAAGCTTTTGGTGAATACTTAAAGATTTGGAGTTAAAGGCAAAGCGAAAAGGGCGAAAAAGAAGAAGGAAAAAAAATTAAAAAAAGAGAAAAAAATTATATTAGATTTTATTTCTATCTTTTTGATTTTTTTTTAGTTTTTAGAATTGTATTAGGATATTCTCTATTTTTGTAATTTTCTTTTTATTTTTGCACTTCCCTATTTGGACTTTGTACTTGGACATTTGGACATTCTTTTATTTTTAAACCCTACGGAGGGTAGTATTAAATATTAAACGGTTTGCAGAGAAGGACGGTGATTAAGATATCGCCTCGGCCCCTCGGGTTCGTACACTGACATCGGAGTCGGTGGCCCGAGTCGACTACAACGGTTCATCCCCCGTCTGGAACGGAGGTAAGTTTGTCGAAACACTCGCGAATCCTCGTCGCCGAGTTATTTGTATTCCTTCGTTTGCATATATGCTGAGGAATTGAAAACGGCTGCTTTAATTTCCTAGTAAAGGGCAAGGACTGGCCATACAAGATAAGGGTTCAGATTTCATCACCGTTCTCTTCTTGCCCGCCTTAGGAAAACGATACTTAACGCGAACCTAAGCTTTAAAATTTGGAATAGAACGAGACCGATAGGGTAACGAGCTTAATAGGAAAGTCATTCGAAAAATATTGGTTACTCTTTTAAGCATACTTCGAAGTTCGTGATGGTTTCTGTGAGTTGAATGCGTGACTGCGCCGCCTTGTAATGCCGGTGAGGCCTTGGGTATCAAAGCTCCACGCAGCTTCCCTCGCCTCTATTCAACTTACTTCAACTCGGATTGATTCCAGAGAGGTTTGCTCAGATTGTAACGAGTTCCTTTTCGAAAGATTAGAAGCTGGTCTATAAACAATCTAAGTGGATCCCTCATGCTTTTTGTTTGCTAGAAATCATTAGGTTTGCTGTGGTGGAGTCAGCCTTGTTTTTGTTTGCATAGAACTTCCCTTCCTTTTAGGATTCTTTTTCTTTTGTTTTTCTAGTGTATGCCCGAGGTTATTAGAGAGCGAGCTTGGAAAAGAGACAATCTAGGTCGATTGATTAGTGAAAAACCTAGTAATTCTTCTTGTGGAAGCGGGGAGCTCGAAGACTCTTCTTTTGAGAGCCCCGTTTTTAGAAACTTCAGTTTTGAGAATCTGTCTCTTCGTGAGGAAAGTACCCCTAGTACTTCAGTTGTGCCAGCGATGGCAACTTTGAAAGATTGCATGTTCCCAACTAGGACCAACCGAGCTTTGTGCATTAAATTGCCAGCCAATACGGCTAATTTCGAGATAAAACCTAGTATTCTTCGGATGATCCCTATATTCTTAGGAAAAGATGATGAGAACCCTTATTTTCATATTAGGAACTTTGAGGAAATTTGTGGGATAGTTAGAATAAAAGACTTTATTGATGAAGTTTTGAAACTTAAGATGTTCCCCTTTTCCTTGAAAGATAAAGCCAAGACCTGGCTAAACAACCTACCATCTGAATCCATTGAAACATGGCGGGGAACTTATTGTCGCTTTCTATATGAAATTCTACCCTAAGCATAAAACTGCAGTTGTTAGACATAAAATTAGTTCAGTGTGCAACAAGAGGGAGAGTCTCTTTATAGGTTTTTAGAGAGATTCAATGATCTCCTATCCCAGTGTCTTCACCATGGATTTGATAAGATGAAACTTGTAGAGATTATTTATGATGGTTTAGACTATTCGACCAAAGCCATGGTCGAGTCTATGTGCGCTGGTGAGTTCACTAGTAAAAATGCTGATGATGCTTTTACCTTCTTAGGAGTTGTCGCTGAAAAATCCCAATAGTGGGAGTCTTGTGTTGAACCCCCTAAAAGACTCTTGGTTAATAGAAGTAGCACCAATATGGTAGATACGAGTTTTGCGTCAGATGCTAAGTTTGCTTATTTGTCTAGAAGGTTAGAAGCTTTGGAAATGGGTCAGTCTAAAAATAGGTCCCTTGTTGAACCTAATAGAACCTCTCAAGTCTCTAGTTGTGGAATAGAGCCCGATAACTCATTTTGGGAAGGTCAGGTTAGTGAAGAGCAAGCTCATGCTGTCTATAACAATGCTAGGTTTGAGAACCGTCAGAAGTTTGACCCATACTCAGAGACCTATAACCCTGGTTGGAGGAACCATCCTAATTTCTCTTGGTCTAAGGGCTAGAATCAAGGCCAGTCTAGTAATTCTCATCCTCCCCCAGGTTTTGGTTATACTAAGAACTCTTCAGGTCAGGCCCATAACCCATCTGAGAATAGAATAACTAGCTTAGAGGAATCTCTTAGAATATTAAGAAAGAACCAGGATATGCTATCACAAAGCCAGGAAATGTTAGTAAAGAGCCAGGGTAATTTTCAAGAGGAAACCAAGAAGAATTTTAAGAATAATTCCCAGTCTCTTGCTAAATTAGAACTTCAAGTTGGCCAAATAGCTAAGTTTCTTAGTGGGAGAGAAGATGGAAGGTTCCCTAGTCATACTGATCCTTACCCCAAAGGAGAGAAATCGTACAATCATGTGAATTCTATTACAACCCTTAGGATTGGAAATAAAGTTGACAATAAGGTCGCCATGCCTGAAAGTGAACATGTTGTAGTTCACCCTTCTGAGCCAGAAAATGAGGAGACTGATAGAGTCTCTAAAGAGACCAATGAGGGTCCTGTTGAGCTCGGCTTTGTTCCCAGAGCCCTGTTCCCCCAGGTGCTAGTTCCAACTAAGAGGGAGTCCAACTTTAATGATATATTGGAGGTTTTTAAGCAGGTAACTATCAACCTTCCATTATTAGATGCAATTAAGTAGATTCCCGCTTATGCCAAGTTTCTTAAGGATATGTGTACGCGAAAGCTTAAGCTTAGTGTCCGTAAGAAAGCCTTTCTAGCTAGTCACGTGAGTTCTATTATTCTTAATACCACTACTCCCAAGTATAAAGACCCGTGGTCCCATACCATTTCTTGCATAATAGGTAAATACCGTGTTAAGAAAGCGTTGCTTGACTTAGGAGCCAGTGTGAACTTACTCCCATACCATGTGTACCTTAAGCTAGGACTTGGTAAGATGAAACCTACCCAGATGACACTCCGGTTAATGATAGGTCCGTCAAAATTCCTCGTGGTGTAATCGAGGATGTTCTTATAGAGGTCTACAAGTTTATATATCCAGTGGATTTTGTTATCCTAGATACCCAACTGTCCCCGACCAGCAGAACCAAATACCCGGTGATTTTAGGTCGCCCGTTTTTAGCTACATCCAATGCGATCATTAACTGTCGAAATGGTATTATGAACTTGTCTTTTGGTAATATGACTATTGAGCTGAACATTTTTAATATTAGTAAGCTACCCTCTGAACTAGATGACTCGAACATTGAAGAGGTGAACATGATAGGAACATTAGTCGAGGAGTCATTACCAAACACTTTGTTAGAAGATCCATTAGAGAAATGCCTAGCTCACTTTGGGATTGATTTTGATGATGATAATGTGATTAATGAGGTGAATGCTTTGTTAGATTCAACCCCTTTGTTAGACACTAGTAATGGATGAAAACCTAAGTTCGAACCACTACCAGTTTCTAAGTCTACCCTAGTTCCTTCGTTAGAAGAGCGTCCTAAGTTGGACCTTAAACAACTACCAGATACCTTGAAGTATGTGTTTTTAGGCCCATCTGAAACTTTACTTGTAATTATAGCATCCGACTTAGATAGTGATCAGGAAAGTAGGCTAGTAACCGTCCTTCAAAACAACAAGGAAGCTTTAGGGTGGACCATAGCAGACATTAAGGGTATAAGTCCCACTGTTTGTATGCATCAGATCTATTTAGAGAGTGACACAAAACCTTCTAGGGAGATGCAACGTAGATCAACCCAAATATGAAAGAAGTAGTTCAAACCGAGGTTCTTAAGTTGTTAGATGCATGCATTATCTACCCCATTTCGACAAGTGGGTCACTTGTTCAGTTGTTCCCAAGAAATCCGGATTATCACTACACCAAATTCTGGATTAGTAATAAGAATTCGTAACGGCTTTGTAGCCGTTATAAAATTCCGTTACAAATGGTCGTTACGAAAATTTTGTAATAAGCGACCACTGCGTATTTAATTTTCCAAAAATTGTACGAACACGGAAAGCCACATGAATTTTTTTTACGCGTGCCAGCCATACGCTTGGTCACACTAGGTTCGTAATAAGTTGGGGTTTGTGCGTGTGCCATTCACACGCTTGCTATTATGTTTCCACCCAAGATTAGTAATGCTAGAGGATATTTCCTCCCATGCCTCTATTCATCCCATGCCTTGTGAATCGACGGATTTCATTTTTCATTTCTTATTTTTCATCTTCTCTCTTTTTTCTTTTCTCGCTCATGCCTCTCTCCCTCTTTTTTTCTTCAGATCTTCATTTGTGCTTCAGGTCTTTTCTCCTCCTGCGTCTCCTCTTCACTCTCCAACCGAAGATAAAGATTCTTCAATCATCTGTTAATCTTCGATTTCAGATTTCATCATTATCAGTTTTAGGGTTTTATCTAATTTTTTTTATCATTGAAGAACTGATCTTCAGTCATCTGTTAAGCGAGTATAGGGTTTCGATTTCATAGATCTGTGTAAGTATTTATCATCTGTAAGATTTCAATCTTTTTTATCGATTTTGTTTAATCAAATTTTAGGGTTTCAATTTTTCAATCGATTTTAGGTTTTCTTGTTACTCGTTTTGATTTTCAATTTCTAACTTTCTCCTCTATCTTCCTTCTTTCTCCAATGAAAACCCTAGCTTTCTTAAACTGTTGCTCTGTTGATGATATTAGGGATTTGATTTGGAGGATTTGATTGGGGATTTTGTTGGGATTTCACTAAATGGATGTAACTTTCAGGTGAATGAAATGGTAATGTATTTGTGAAATACCACTGTTGATTATTTCGTTGTAATGATGAAATTAAAAGCAATTCATATTGTGTTAGATTCTTTATTGTTGAACCTCGTATGTGTTAAGTTTAAAGAAGAATTTTGAAGGTATTGATAATGAAGATCTTTTCTGATGTATAAAGTCTTTTGTGTCTTCTTAAGCCTTAATGTAGGCTGGACATTGGAGATGGCAGAGATGTATAAAGTCTTTCTTATACATGATACATCTCAACAAATCCCTACGCTTTCACCTGAGCATGATTTTCGCAGAGATTGCAGGGAATCACTGATGGTATGATTTAAGTGCAGGTGGATGCTGGTGGTGGATGATGAGAGCTTTAGAGTTATGCAGAGCAGATTTTGTTAGTGGGTGGTGATTAGCCGGGCAGGTATAATCAGTTACGCCATTTTCAGTATTTTGTTGGCTTACTTAGGTATGGCAAATTTTAACGCCTTGGAATTATAGACCATTGTTAATTGGTATATCAGTGCAAAACCATTTTATTTTTTTTGCGTTGTTGGTGCTTATTTTTATAAACTGCACATGATTTTAGTTGTTGTTGATCCTTCCTTGAAAAAATAAATTGGTATTCTTTTATGATGGCTGAGATGTGTACCTTTCCATGTTTATGAATGGAAAGATTACAGTGTTTCAATGTACTGCCTTTATGAGATCAACAATGAGATCAACAACAACTAAAATCTGTAAAAATGTTGATTGACAAGATATCAAGGGCCGTTTTGCTTCCCCTATATAGGTGAGATTTTTGTTTTCTATGTACTCTAAGAATTAGCATAAGATAGCGAAGAACAAAGACTTCTTATGATTTTCTCATTGTTCAGAAATTTGTATAATTTTCCTGTTTCACCACTTTATAAGACTTCTGTTAGAGTAATGTGCTGGTCATGTATTGCTTGGTTAGAGTAATGTGCTCGTCATGTATTTCTTGGTTAGAGTAATGTGCTGGTCATGTGTTGCTTGGTTAGAGTAATGTTCTTGTCATGTATTGTTCAACTTCATGATTGCTCACTTAATTGCCATTACACCGCAGGATTCTGTTACACATTTGGTATTTGATATCTTAAAATGTGCAAACATCATTATAAACCTGATGGAAAACCATTCGTTAGGACTTTGATAAGTTTTATGTATCAACAAAACACTTCCATCTTCTTTGTACATTTAAAGTGCTGCCTTGACCAATCACTTTTCTTACATTTTCAAAAGATAATTTTACAGGTTAGCACAATTTTATGAACATCTTTTGGACGTGGTTCACACATTGACACTCATGCTACCTATGAAAATAGACAAATAGTTGAGCTTGATTGTTGGTTCCCATTTCAAAGATAGTATTCCTCAAATTTGCACGAGCCTAAGATTAGATCTCACAAAGGATACACTGTCTCACATTGTGGTCGACAATTTGTATACCACATTTATTTACCACACTGGTGCACCACTGTCCTTGTGCCATTTGATATGTGGTGGTTGTTTCCATCCTCAATGTCCGATGTGTGCTAGTGCTCAATGTGCTAGTGCGGAACAAATTGGTCGGAAAACAACTCAAAGATACCACCTGTAAAAACGGTATGTGTTGATTATACATTCTTTAAACTCCACCGTGTTACGGTTTTTTTTTTTCTATAAAATGAATTAATTCGTTATAATTATTTGTTTGTTTTGAGTGCGTACAGGTTTGATATGCCAGCTCAAACTATTACACCTGAGATAAAGAATGACTTCCAAATTATAAAGGTATGCGATATTTGCTTATCTTTTCTAAGTTGTTAAACTGAAACTGTTTGGACTGTTTTCCCACTAAATGTCCCTATACCTAATATGCTTGGGGAAGTAGAATTTTAACTTGGTGACTATTCACATTAACGGACTAATTGAACAATGTTGCTTGCACCGCATTAATTCCGTGTCTACTAAATGACTGACTCTTGAGCGTGCAACATTTTAGTTTTGATCTTCAAGGAAAATCACATCACAGTTACAACTTTTTGGTATATTAGAATCTTCAACACCAAATAGTGACCACTTAACTAGGTTGATAGCTTCATCTGATTTGAAAACATGTGAGCAAAATTAGCTCATTTGATAGTTTCTTCGCTAGAGCAATGGACTTTTATGAACCAAATACAACCTAGGATTTACTAGCAATTATATATGTTTGCATAATTGGAAAAGATAAATTACTAAAGCCAAAATAGATAAATCAGCCTAATGCATGCTGAGACATCCCATGTGAATGTCCTCTAACAGATGAGCAACACTTTGAAGTGAATGCTCGGTATCCAACGGTGTTGATCTATATGTGCGGACATTCTGCCATTCCATTATTATTTTCATAGATCACACTATGTTTGGTTAGTTTGGGACCATGGGTGGATATCACAGTCAGAATATGTATCAAAGGTGTGTGATATTGGTCGACTGGGAAAATACTTCAAACCATGTTCCTTTCGTTTCAAACTCAGTATTGTCGAAATAGATGGATGGGTCATTGTTAACAATCGTGGTTGTGGATATTGCGGTTGAGAATGTGATAGATCCTAAGAGGCACTACAAGAAAGGTGATTCAAATTCAAAGGAGCTTCCTAAGTATTTCAGTGTAACTCCTCGATGCTTATGTTACTAGGAATTGTACACAAGTTAGTTTTGTAGTAATGCCAAACAATAATGATCATTATATTAAATAAACAAAACTCTAAAATATTAGGCAATATTATAATTTGGAATGGTGGTATGGTAGATGGTGTAGACACTTGTTCTTTTACTTGATTAATGCATAGTTATCAAGATTTGTTTATGTTCTCTGTGGACATAATATTATATGTATTCTTAGCATGCTTCTTTTGTTGCAGCCAGAAAGATTTTACGGAGTCTAAAGTATGGTTTAAATTTGTTTGTTCTATTGCAGGGTTTGTCGAATACAGTCAGGGTTCCTAGGGACTTGAAAGGTCAGGTCATCACACTCCAGTTGTTGTATGTGTTTTATGATCATTCTTGTATCCTTTAGACTTCAAGTAATGCTGGATAGATGTAACAAAATTTTTGATACTTAGAAAAATTTAAGTTCTTTTTGTATTAAGCTATTTGAATGTGATAAGAATTGATTGAATAAGAGATGAATTTGATTGAAGAAAATATTGTTGATTGTGGAGGATGAAATGAAAGGTGTATGCTGATAGGTGTAGAATACACCGTATTTAATATCTAGTATTTATGCTTTCTTTGCGAATTTTCGTGTGAATTATGTATCTTATGTTTACTTTTGAGTTTATTAGGTGCAATGGAGTCATTTGGAGCAAAAAGACCAATTGGAACTCGTTCAAATACAAGATTTCTACTTTTCATTGTGTAGAGGACGAGAAGATGAAGACAATGCCGAAAGAATGGAGTCGTTCCGAGTTCGTATGAAGAAGTTATGAGCAAAACAAGAACTCATAAGCAAAAAGGGCAAGATGGTCATTTTAGTGGTGAATGCTATTGGCACCCCAATACAAGTTAAGGGGCAGTCATTCCGTTAAGGGGTTGCCACTTTCAAAGGAGTGCTAAAGGCGGTTAGGGCCGTTTACTGAGGGCAAGCGAGAATTCAAATAGTGTTAAGAGCAAAATAGGCCTATTTACTCGGGGCCACCGTCTTCTCCCATGCAAAGCTGTCAGAACACGAGCTTGGTCGATGTTTCACGACCAGCTCGGGCATTACAATATAAGGAAGAACACGGCTTTGTGAATGATTACGGTGATAGACCGAGCCTTGCGTAAGATGGTGAAACACGAGTCAATGAGTTGGAGTGGTGATGACGTTCTGGCCATTAGCAACTGAATGACGATAGGATGGGTGTTTGAGCTGGAGATTGCTGAGAGTGAAGGAGCAGCGACGATGGAGTCTCGGTGATCGATAGAGGTGTCTTTGCGGTTTGGATGAAGTTGGATGGTGATGATTTCGTAGTTGTCGATGGAGTTGGTGGTTAATGAGTCTTTGGTGATTCTCATAACGAGAAAAAAGGGGCTTCTTGGAAGGATATATTGCATGGAAATGCAGTCATTGATAGAAGAAGAGATTGTTGTTGCTGAGGATGGAAGATATGGAGCATTCGACAGGGTGTTTGCTGTCATTCTTGGCGGAAGAGCTATTGACAGGGTGTTGCTGGGTTGATGATCGTTGACGTGGATGAGGAGCTGTGGTGATGATGAAGCTCTGAATGGAGAAGTTAGAATCGTGGTACGAGAGAAAGATGGGACAAGTGGTAGTCTTGTGTTGGTGATGGTCTCTATTGGCCGTAACGACGATGATTAAGCGAAGGATCGCAAGAAAGGAGGAGAACGGCTCGACTTTGTCTTTGTCGACGGAGAGGCTTCGGTGATGGGAAAGAGTTGGTTGCTGTCGTGATCCATGGAAGTTTATGGTGGTTCATGGAGGTCGATGCAATGGTATGCTGATAGTGAACGAGAATGGAGCTACTATTTCCTGGCGTTAATGACAGAGAATGAAGGATTCCGTTAGGATGGGGAAGATATTAAGCTGCTGCCATTGAGCAAGTAGAGATAGTCGATGCTATTATGAAGATCAAGAGAGAAAACCTCGTCTTTGAGTTTTACGGGAAAGATAATGTGCACATTGACTCCAATGAGTGACAAGCTAAGAACAATTATGGGTTGGCTTCCACCCGTTTGATGCACACAAGCTCAATAGGTGAAGACATAGACTTAATTTGCATGGCCGAGACTTGGACGTGAATGATCTTTGGCGATTCTGGCAGCCACTTTGGCACGGGTTTTGATGCACGGGACACAATTTTAAGAGATGCTCTTTCCTATTTTTGCTAGGTTTCCTAGTTTCTTCAAGAGGAGGTTATAAAACTCTATATATAGAGAAGCCTAGGCACAATGAGGATCGACCACGTTTTATTATTTCATCTCTACTTGTATTCTAGGGTTTAGACCATGAGACTTCTCTTTCTTCTTGTGATGAACTCCATGAATATGAGTACCTAAATTTATTATCAAGTTATGGAATAGTTGATTTCATAATATGATTCTTTGATTCAATATATTAGTTTTGTCTCATAATTATCGTTTGCAATTCTCAAAAAATATTGTTTTATGATTGATTGATTGTTTTGTCAAGTTGCAAATTGGTAGAACTTCTAATCACATCTATTGCTAGTTTAGGGTTTTTATTATACGAAAAAGTGATATTCCTTGAATACAAGTAGCATAATATGATTATGGTTTGTAGTGATATATTCTTATGATCATATGTGAATCGTAATCCCTTTGTTAAATTGAATTAGTCGCTTTCCACGTTCAATTGCTTTGATTGGCCTGATTTCATAGAACTTAACGCATCTAGGGAATTAAACTTGATTAGTGCTTTTACACGTTAGGTTGTTCCTTTAGGTAGAATTCATATTCGCATCTTTTAATGTGTTTGTTGATGACATGAGGAGATTTGCGGATATTCTTGCGATCAAGGTATTCTAGGGTCTTTGATAAAAGTTGAGATTAAAAATCAATTCTAGTTATTGTGAAAAGCATGTTAGTGAATGAAAACGAAATCCTTAACCAATATTTCTTATCCGTGAATTTGATTTGTTTACTTTTCTTTATTTGCTTTTATCTTATTTTCGCTTATAAAATCAGAAAACTACCGGTGTTATTTATAGGAAACCATAACAATTTGACAACCTAGACCTCTCTGTGGGATCGATCCTTTCTTGCCCTTGCTATATTTTATATTTTGAGTAGTAAGAAAGTGTAATTATATTTGTGTCGCTACGATAGCGATCATATCACGAGTAGTTTTTGGAATTCGCCTTATTTCTGAGAAAATGAGCTGGTCAGGTCAGTTTTGACCTGGTCAACATTGGTCAAGATCAGAGCCCAATTTTGATTGTGTCAAGGTTGACCAGTTGAATTTTTTTTGTCACAAAAGTTCGTTAACGCCCTAAGTCATTACAACATCCCGTTGCAAAACAATTAGAACGGCCCGAAATAAGTTACTTCACGTGGCAAATTCGTAACGGTTCAAGCCTTCACGGAGGTCAAGATCTAAAAAAATTCAGTAACGGCCACAAAGCCGTTACAAAAAAATGTAACACCCACTTTTGCAACAAGGTAGGGCCGTTACAACCCGTTTTGTAACGGCACAGTTGTTTCTAACGAATTTGTGTAGTGTATCATAGTCCCGTAATCATAATAATGAGTTAATCCCAACCCGAGTGACCATGGGTTGGT
>JAJJWW010009033.1:0-13778 GCA_023531295.1 Papaver armeniacum
ATTAATTGAACTTGCACCCTTGTCCATAGCTATTTTAGGGTTTTTCATCGAGCGATAGCCCTGAATACAAGTAGCATGATATGTTTACGGTTTGTAGTGATACACTCTCGTAATCATATGTAGAGTTTGACCATTGTCCGAATTGTTGTGCGCAATGTATGACAATTACATTGATTAGCCTATTTCTGAAACTTAATACTCATAGGAATTGAACTTAATTAGCACAAGGCGTTAGGTTATTCTTTAGGTAGAATTCACATACGCAGCTCTAATGTGTGTGTTGATGAACTTAGGAAATTAATAGATTATCTTGCTCTCTTGATACTTTAGGATTTTGATGATAAAGAGATTAAATTGTAATTCTAATCATATATGCAAGAACATGTTTAAGATTGAAGATGAATTCCTTGACCAATATCTTTCTCTATTGATTACTTTCTCCAATTTACTTTGCTTTTGATTTACTTTTATTGTTTACATAAAAATCAGAAATCCCCCCACTTGGTTACTTTTAGGAAATTAAATACGTAATAACTGCTGTTTGCCTCTCGTGAAAACGAACTATTTCTTATCATATACTTTAGGAAAGTGAAATTATTTTTGACGCATACGACAATGATCAAATTTTACGCGCCATTGCTGGGAGGCATACGGCTAGTTATTAAGTTTTTTAGTTTCTTTTATAATTTCTGCTTTTATCTCGCGCCTTTTGTTTTCTTGTCTTGTTTCTCACTTGTTGGCGAGAATTTTTTCAGTACCTAATCCCCGGCTTCTAAAGATTGGAATTATCCAAGGTGTGGATAGCTACTCGAAGAGGCACAATACTCTAACCAAGTCAAGACACAACGAAAGAACAAGAGTTGGAAGTAGAAGAAGAGACTTTCCAGCAAGAAGAAGAAGTTGTAGAATTAGAGGTTTCTGGTGAACAAGAACCACCTTTTGAAGAAGAAGAAGAAGAAGCAATGGGTGATGCAAATCGTTCACTCAAGGACTTGGCTTCTCATATGCTTGATACACAACATGGGTGTATTCAAACAAACTCTACTTTTGAGATCAAGTCGGGGTTGCTTAGAGAATTACCAAAGTTCCATGGCATGGTGAATGAAGACCCAAAAAAGCATCTTATGGACTTCCACACCATTGTCATGGCCATGCTTCCAGCGAATATTGAGGCGGATGGTGCAATGTTGAAAGTTTTTCGTTTCTCTTTGATGGATAGTGCTAAGGATTGGTTGTACTATTTGCCTTCCGGAAGTGTCACGACATGGAATGGGCTGAAGAAACTCTTTTTAGAGAGATATTTTCCTACATCAAAGGCTACTCAAATTCGAAAGGAGATTTGTGGGATGAAGCAAAATGTGGGAGAATCCTTATATGAATGTTCGGAACGATACAAGAGATTGGTGGCAAGCTGCCCTCACCACCAATTCAGTGACGCTATGATCATCCAATACTTCTATGAAGGACTCCAATCAAGTGATAGGAATATTCTTGACGCTGCGGGTGGTGGTGCACTAGTGAGCAAGACGCACAAGCTAGAGATATGATTGAAAACATGTCAGCAAACTCCCAACAGTTCTTGAGTCGTGGTTCGGATGGCTTCTTAGGAAAGTAAATGAAGTGAGCGAGGTCGAGGAACTTCGTCAAAAAATGGGTAACATGACAGCAATGATGCATCAAGTTGCAGCCACGGTGATACCAAGTTCCTCTCAAGCTTATGAAGACGAGCAAGCTAATGCGGTCTTTCCAAATCAATAAAGACGGTATGATCCCTACTCTAACACTTACAATCCGGGATGAAGAGATCACCCCAATATTAGCTATGCCAACAAGCAAGGAGCGGTTCAACAACATACCTTCAACTATCCGAGTGGATTTCAACCTCAACAACAACAATTCCAGCCGAGACAATAATTTCATCAACAACAACAACAACAACCTCAATATATGGGGTCCAATATGGGAGAGTTACTGAAATCTTTTATGCAAAGAACGGAGAGTACGGTTAAGGATTTGCAAACTCAAGTTGGTTCTATGGCTATTGAGTTGAATCAATTGAAGGCACAAAATGGTGGGAAACTCCCTTCTCAACCTATCAACCCAAAAGGGGACGTCAATGCTATTATGTTGAGAAGTGGTACACAACTTGTGCAACCCGAAGTTACTGATTCGGGCACGGTGGAAACACCAAAGGAACCTGTTTTGGAGGAGAAAAATGAGTATTTTCCCCAAACTTCTAAGGTACCTATTTCTAACTCTAAAACTTCGGTTTCTACTTATGTTCCTCCTTTACCTTTCCCTCGCAGATTTGCAAATTCCAAGAAGGCGGAACTAGAAAAGGAGATTTTAGACATTCTTAAGAAGATCCATGTGAACATACCACTCATAGATGCTATCAAGCAAGTTCCAAAGTATGCAAAGGTGTTGAAGGACTTGTGTACAAATAAATAAAGGCTCGAAGGTAATGAAGTGCTAAGTGTGGGTGAGAATGCTTCGGCAATCTTACAACACAAACTCCTACTGAAATGCAAGGATCCTGGTAGCTTTGACATTCCCATCACAATTGGTAACACTATATTTAACAAAGCAATGTTAGACTTAGGTGCATCCGTAAATGTTATGCCTGCATCTATGTATAACTCACTTGATTTAGGTCCTCTTAAAAAGGCTGGAATTGTGTTGCAATTAGCCGATCGTTCTAATGTCTACCCAATGGGTATTGTTGAGGATGTTCTTGTCCAGGTTAATCAATTAGTATTTACAGCTGACTTTTGCGTGTTAGAGATGGATGAAGGTTCACCGGACTCGTCTCTTCCATTGCTACTTGGGCGTCCCTTCATGAAAACGGCGAAAACCATTATTGATGTTGACAAGGGAACGCTGACTATGTAATTCGATGGAGAAATAATACGTTTCAACATTTTCGAGACGATGAGATATCCTAGTGATGTCTGACCGGTTGTCAGCCGACATAAATATAATTACACTTTCTTACTACTCAAACTATATAATGAAGCAAGGGCAAGAAAGTATCGATCCCACAGAGAGGTCTAGGTTGTCAAATTGTTTCGGTTCCCTATGAATAACACTGGTAGTTTTGTGATTTTTATATAATAAACTAAATAAAAGCAAATAAAGCAAAGCAAACACATCAAATCAAGGGTGAGAAGGTATTGGTCATGGATTTCGTTTTCATTCACAAACATGTTTTCAACACAATAACTAGAATTGATATTTTAATCTCAACTTTTATCAAAGGCCCTAGAATACCTTATCGCAAGTATATCCCGCAAATCTCCTCATGTCATCAACAAACACATTAAAAGATGCGAATATGAATTCTATCTAAAGGAACAACCTACCGTGTAAAAGCACTAATCAAGTTTAATTCCCTAGATGCATTAAGTTATATGAAATCAGGCCAATCAAAGCAATCGAACGTGGAAAGCGCACTAATCCGATTTAACAAAGGTTATGGTTCACATATGATCATAAGAATATATCACTACAAACTATAATCATATTTATGCTACTTGTAATCAGGAATCTATCACTTTTGCGTATAATAAATCCTAATCTATCAAGAGAGATGAAAACAAACTCAATCGATTCGCGACTCGACTAAACAAGCATTCAAATCATGTAATAATATTGATGGTGAATCATAAACGATAATATGAGAGAAAACTAATTTATTGAATTAAAACCCATATTTGGAAATCCAACTTATTCCATAACCAAAAGAAAACTCTAGCTCATATTCATGGAGTTCATAACAAGAAGAAAGAGAAAAGACTTCATGGTTTAAACCCTAGAAAAAAAAGTAGAGGTAAAAAGATAATAATATCCAAGATATAAGATATAAAGATATTCATAAAAGATATAGAATTCCTCTTTTTATAGCTTTTCCTCCCTTCCAAAACTAGGTCTAATCTTCAAAAGTCCACTAGATAGAAGTCCTCCAAGCCCATGTGTGAGAAAACCCATGTAGAAAATTATGTCCAAAAACGTCGCCGGAAACTGGGATTACGGCCGGAAATCCGGAATAGTCGCGGAAAGTAGCTCGGGTGACTAAGGCAAAGTCCGCCCGGCCACCGGCCAACGGTCGGATCGGTCGGGTCGGCCGGGTCCAGCTGTTGAGTCAAACCGGGTCAATCATCGACCGAGTCGGGTGAGTCGGTGCGGATCATCATCTTACTCGGTGGATGGGGTGAGTGGCTTTGGCCTAGGTCATTGCACATGCCTAAGTCTCGTCGCACCATGTTTGTGCATCGCCGGTGCACTTCCGACCATGATGGCTATTCATTCTGCACACTGCAAACCCCTGCAGCTACATATTCATGCCTTCAATTCATACCACCTGCGACTAACCAGTTTCCCCATTTCCTTGCTATCAACAGCGGCAATTCATCTGATTCACCACCAACAGCTGCACACTTCACAACTCAAGCTTTTCACAGCTTCGCCACCAACTCGCCGGACAAATACACACACACATCAGGCATTTATCCAAGACTCGAGTGGCATTTCACACAATTCCAACTTAACCATCTCGAAACAAGCCACCGCCATGTATTTCTCACTACACCGAAAGCGACTTGGTTCCATTTCCTCCAAGTCAAGCGCCACTACCGTTTTTCACTTCTGACTCAAACACAACAATTGCTGACTCTTGCTCACAGCCATTCTAACCCAAATCTCCCGCCATTCTCCATACTCAGACTCCAGCACCAAGACAATTTCGCCATAATCTCAGCTCTGGCCAATGCACAGCTCATTCATCATCCGGCTCTACTCAACTTTCCCAGAAAACCCATATCTGACCAGCACCTCCATCTCTTCTTGCAATCAACAGAGGCTCAGGAAACCCATTCCAGCTGCACCAGACTCAATAACATCACCCGCACTTCAAAACAAACCTAGTAACTACAACTCCTTCTCTTCTGTAATTTGTTCTTCAAACCCTCTTCTAAACCTGACCCCAGAACTCCATCAATAGTTCCACCAACACAGAACCCTTAAATCAGTCTCCGTTAGATCGCAACCCAATTGCTCATTCAACTCCAGCTTTACATGGCAACAGCTTCAGCTCCTGTCGCAGCTCACATTGCTGCTCATCTTTCCCTGTTATGTTCAGCCATCTCAAGCCACTGCTCTATAGCAAGAGCCATTGTTCCACCCGCAACTCATCTCTCCCAATTCACATCTTAGTTCCTTGCTAACACCTCGCACACATTGCCTCAAATCCACTTGATTCGGCGCCAACATCAAGTCATCACCAACCCCGATTACTATATCTTCATTTCAGCCTCGGGGAAGAACTCATATTAACAAAGACACCATCATACAAACCTACATCGATTCCATTCTTACCAATTGAAACCAAACCCGACTTGTGATTTCCTTCTTAATTCCAATTTCACCTCAATTCTCATCTCACATCTTCTTGCTTGCAGTCCCATTCTTTCGGACAAACTCGAGCCACACTCTATAACAAACAATACCACTGGACCCATTTGCACATTCCCGCATCTCACCTCCTTATTCAACACAAGACATGAGTCTGTTTGAGGCATTTTATCAAACATCTTTGTGTGCGAGAATCCTGGTAGTGTAGGAGATGCGTATGTTGTGATGTTCTTAGCCGCTTCCCTTCTTCAATTCTTCCCGCAATTTGAATTGAGTAAACCCATTCAATTCCACCATTCCTTGCTCAAATCGACAACAATTCCGAATTTGTTCATCACTGAAACCCTAACTAACAACTTCCCTGACTTCTCAATTTAACCACCACAACCATCTCTTCCGATTGCAATCACTCTTCACTGAGTTCTTCATCTGCATTTGTACTCGAGTTCATTACAAATTGAACCGACCTGCTACTTTTCGTCTCACGAGATCCCCTTGTATATCTTCAATTCATGTCGATGACTCGATTTCTTGATTCAATTCAACAAACTCTTCTGCATATCCTGGCTCATCATCTCTCGATCTCTCTTTTCATCGGTCATGGCTGCTTTTCTCTCTTTTTTTCTCAATCTCAGATGAGAAATGAACGATGGTTCCTCTGGATGTTAGGTAGTAGGTTGGGATGGTTATTGCCACCTGGTCGCTTCTGATAAGGGCTAACCAAATTGACAGCCCCTTAACATCAGCTAACCTATGTTTAATACTCCTCCCAAAAAGAGGTGTCCCTTAACCTTGACTAGGCTCCATATAGTGTTCGCCCATGAAATAACAAATTTTCCCTTTTTGCTCAAACTGAGTGATTTCTTCTTCTTTTCGTCCGTGCGACTCCAGAGTAACTACAAAACTCAAAACAAGCGTAAAATACATAATTTACAAGAAAAATAACAAAGAAAGCGTAACTACTAGATAGTAAATTAGGTGTTTTAGACACCTATCAGATTCCCCCACACTTAGACTTTGCTAGTCCTCGAGCAAATCAAACAAAACAAATCAAGAGAATACATACAACTCCCAGCCAAATCGAGGCTACGGTCACTTTTAGCATAAATAACAAGCCTTTAAACCCCTAGGTGTCCCTAGTGGACGAGTTATAGTCTCGTGAGGGTTTACTAGAGATATACCCACAAAACCTATTTTTCCAACTTACTAGTTCTCCAAAATGATAGTATCCAACGCGCTAAGAAGACATAGAAATTCTGCACACTAGTCATAAGAAGTTAGACACATAAATGAACACAATCTCATTCTTAAAAGTTGAGAGAGAAATAACCATCCCTTCTCGACTAAAATTCGGGTTCGGAGTGATCAAAAGTCTCGACTCTGCCTCACAAGAAAGGGTTTTATGAAGTTGCTCTCAATAATAAACAACTTTTTATGGGTCACACATGTGTCCATGTAGGAATGAAGAGAGAATCCTGCGACACGTTGAATGGTAGGAAGGTAAAAACCCTCCGAATGTTTTGAAAACCCACATCTTTTAATATTTTTGAAAACCCATTTTTCTGACGATCTCTAAGAAAGGAAATCAACCACTTAACGAAGGTGGGAATATGCTTACTCACCTCGTTATCCGTTCGTAGCACCACTCTCACATCATCCATAGAAACGTCTTCGGTCTTCAATCGGTGTCTTCATCTTCGTCTTCGGTCTTCAACTCTTGATGATAACTCTCGAACTTCGTAGAATCTTGACAATATGATTCTTTCCTCTAATTCCTTATCGCTTGGAACTTCATTATAGATATTCCTTCTTTCCATTGGCTTTATTGAAAGAATACAAAACTAAAAACAAACTATACAAACCCAAAATACATATATATATATATATTTTTTTTTTTGTAGAAATAAGACATAAAACAAATACAAAATAAAAACAAAACAAAATAATAAAAACTATTAACAAACCTAAAAAAATTTTCTCTTGTCTTTTTTTTTTTCTTTTTTTTTTTTTTTTTTTTTTCTTTTTTTCATTTTTTTTTTTTTTTTTTTTTTTTTTTTTTTTTTTTTTTTTTTAAGACAAGAGAAAAATAAAATACAAAAAACAATAAAAATGTAAGTACAAAGGCCATGGTATAAGTATTGTACCGCTTGATTCTTCACAACTTGTATGTCTCGATATCATAAACTTCTCGAACTCTCATCTTGATAATTTTCACTCTTTTTTGTATTGTTGCTTGTAAACCTCAAACGTCTTCAACTTTCCTTGTAGATTTGTGATGCTCCTCTTGTTGATGATGATGGTGTTTCTATGGACTGTTGGTGTAGAGAGAGATAAGGTGGATGGTGCTAACTGCGAACAAGATTACAAGTGGTATGTAAGTTAGCAATTCGATGTCACCATCATGGTTGATAAAAATAGCACTCAAGAGATCAAAATAGTGCTTCTATGGTGGGAGGTTGGGCAGCTCACCATTCTGCCCGGAATTTACGTACGGTGACACACACTCTAAAAGCACAAATTTAGACAGGTACAAAGAATTGAAGGTCGGTGCCTCACATTATGTAACATGGGTAGTCTCCACTATAGAGGATCACTACTCTAATACCGAATTCAGTCTGCACCTTATTTGCCACTGGCATGGTTAAATCCAACTTTAACTCTCATACAATTAAGAAACCCGATCATGTTCTCTGTCATCTCTAAGTTCAGTCACTATTATGAGATTCTCGATGTAATCTTAGCGACATGTATACTATGTGACTCTAAACTAACCACAAGTTGGAGTTTATTTATTCACTATTTACAAAAAAGTTGAAAATTTTGACTCAAAAAGGCTAAAAACTCTATATGCAAAAGACTCCCCCACACTTAAACTTCACATTGTCCTCAATGTGTAAAACCGAAAATTCTGAATTCTGACGTAACAGCAGATAAAACGCAAAAACTGTACAAATTGGTAAGGAATTTGGAAAAACTCCATTTCACAAAAAGTTGTTCATCTACGTGTTTTCTACAAAGTGTCAAAAGGGCACAGTGTTTCAATAAACGGTCTGACAGTTATGGTCTCTGGACTGAACTACGTGCAGTCTGAATGTTTACGACGAAAGGTATTCGTCCTAATTCTCTTCTAAGATAGATTCGGACTCAATGAAATTAAACATGGGGATGAAAATATGATATGAAAACTATAAAAATAAATAAATACAAGGGTTTAAGATACAAAACCTATGGGTTGCCTCCCATTTAGCGCTTGGTTTAAAGTCGTCAGCCCGACTCTTTTGTTATCGTCCATATACCAACAATCTGACAATCTGAGGATCCTTCCATAGAACCTGTTTTACAAACACTAGCTTCACACAAATATTAGTACAATAAAGCAAAAGTGAAGCTATGAACCGATAAAAGCTTCCCCCACACTTATTCTTGTCCACACTCGGAAGTGTATAAAGAATATAGAAGTTGGGTGCTTCCACGGTTTCTTGTTCCATAACCTTCATAGTATGAGAATCAAGTTTCTCTAATGGCGGATAACGAGAAACAAAGTCATTCAACAATATTCTCGAAGCACATACATTCAAACCAATAAGAGGTAAAGGAGAAGAAACAATAGGCAACGGGTTAGACAAACCTTGCACAATCTCTTGTATCACGGAATCCTCTTCATCCTTGAAAAACTCAAGTGAGTTATTCACCTATTTCATATCATGGTCCTCTATCAAACCTTGCAACCATTCTTCGTCCGTTTCTGCCTTAACCAAAGTCTCGACATAAACATCATCATTACAATCATATGCAAGCTCAATTGGGTCTTCCACAATATTGGTTATAACGGTCTCATTCTCAACACACTCCTCTTTGTTGTAAGGCACATACTCTTTTGCGGATCCAAATTTTATTATAAGAAACTTTTTTAGAACACTCGAAAATGCATCATCCTCAAGCTCCGCCCATTGAATAGGCTCTTGATCATTATTAAGATCAATGCTTGAGTAATCTACACAAGTGTCGACATATTCCTCTTCGTCTACATCTTGATCCCAAAAAGACTCCTCGGAGATGTCACCATGAGTTGTTTCAAGCAATGTATCATAATCACCGTCACTATCATAGTCAACATAAGATTGGTTCTCGCTGAATTTAATGTTGCTAATCTCGAACTCATCCTTTTGAATAGGTGAATGATCATTATTACGATCAAGAGTTGAGTTAACTACACAATTATCCACAAAAGTGCCCAAGGATTGGCCTTTTTCAACATTAGCATCAATCAAATATTCATCACAAACCATATGCACATAAGAATTATCCATATCTTCCTTGTATTGATCAATGCCTCTTCGCAAGATAGTCATACCTTCACGAAGTTCTTGGAGTTGCTCGTTTGTAGTCTCTTTAGCTTTTTGAAATTCCTCTTGTAAAAAGTTGGAAACTTTGTCTATAACATTAGAGACTTTTTGTTCACAAGCATAAGAATCCTCCCATCCTTGTGATTGTTCACACACATACCCGCCATAAGGTTGTTGAGGAAAACCATAAGGTTCCATGGAATATTGGTCATAACCAATGAATTGGTTTTGATTATACCCATGGAATTGGTAGTTGTCGTATTGTTGAGGTTGTTGAAAACCGTATCCATCCATGTAGTATGCTCCTTCCATGAGAAACAAGCACCTAAAATAAAATTCTCAAACCAAGGTTAAAACCCTAAAATAAGAAAAATAAAACAAAAACTAAAAACAAAAATAAGAAACCAAAAACAATTGACAACCACGCCTCCCCGTTAGCCGGCGCCTAAAATTTGAATAGGTTGTCACCGACACAAATATAATTACACTTTCTTACTACTCAAAATATATAATGAAGCAAGGGCAAGAAAGGATCGATCCCCAGAGAGAGGTCTAGGTTGTCAAATTGTTTGGTTCCCTATGAATAACACTGGTAGTTTTGTGATTTTTATATAATAAACTAAATAAAAGCAAATAAAGCAAAGCAAACAAATCAAATCAAGGGTGAGAAGGTATTGGTCATGGATTTCGTTTTCATTCACAAACATGTTTTCAACACAATAACTAGAATTGATATTTTAATCTCAACTTTTATCAAAGGCCCTAGAATACCTTATTGCAAGTATATCCCGCAAATCTCCTCATGTCATCAACAAACACATTAAAAGATGCGAATATGAATTCTATCTAAAGGAACAACCTACCGTGTAAAAGCACTAATCAAGTTTAATTCCCTAGATGCATTAAGTTCTATGAAATCATGCCAATCAAAGCAATCGAACGTGGAAAACGCACTAATCCGATTTAACAAAGGTTATGGTTCACATATGATCATAAGAATATATCACTACAAACTATAATCATATTTATGCTACTTGTAATCAGGAATCTATCACTTTTGCGTATAATAAATCCTAATCTAGCAAGAGAGATGAAAACAAACTCAATCGATTCGCGACTCGACTAAACAAGCATTCAAATCATGTAATAATATTGATGGTGAATCATAAACGATAATATGAGAGAAAACTAATTTATTGAATTAAAACCCATATTTGGAAATCCAACTTATTCCATAACCAAAAGAAAACTCTAGCTCATATTCATGGAGTTCATAACAAGAAGAAAGAGAAAAGACTTCATGGTTTAAACCCTAGAAAACAAAGTAGAGGTAAAAAGATAATAATATCCAAGATATAAGATATAAAGATATTCATAAAAGATATAGAATTCCTCTTTTTATAGCTTTTCCTCCCTTCCAAAACTAGGTCTAATCTTCAAAAGTCCACTAGATAGAAGTCCTCCAAGCCCATGTGTGAGAAAACCCATGTAGAAAATTATGTCCAAAAACCGTCGCCGGGAAACTGGGATTACGGCCGGAAATCAGCCGGAATAGTCGCCGGAAAGTAGCTCAGGTGACCGGCAAAGTCCGCCCGGTCACCGGTCAACGGGTCGGATCGGTCGGGTCAACTCCTGGCCGCCTCACCGAGTCAAACAGGGTCAATCACCGACCGAGTCGGGTGAGTCGTGGTCCGGATCATCATCTTACTCACTGGATGGGCCGAGTGGCTTTGGCCTAGGTCATTGCACAGCCTAAGTCTGCTGCACCATGTTTGTGCATCGCCAGTGCACTTCCAGCCATGATGGCTATTCATTCTGCACACTGCAAACCCCTGCAGCTACATATTCATGCCTTCAATTCATACCACCTGCGACTAACCAGTTTCCCCATTTCCTTGCTATCAACAGCGGCAATTCATCTGATTCACCACCAACAGCTGCACACTTCACAACTCAAGCTTTCACAGCCTTTCGCTTCGCAACTCACCAGACAAACACACACACACATCGGGCATTTATCCAAAGACTCGGTGGCATTTCACACAATTCCAACTTAACCATCTCGAGAAACAAGCCACCGCCATGTATTTCTCACCGCACCGATGCATGACTTCGGTTCCATTTCCTCCAAGTCAAGCGCCACTACCGTTTTCGCCTACAACTCAAACACAACAATTGCAGCTCTTGCTCACACCATTCTAACCCAAATCTCCCGCCATTCTCCATACTCGACTCCAAAGACCAAGACAATTTCTCCATAATCTCGGCCCGCCAATGCACGGCTCATTCATCATCCGGCTCTACTCAACTTTCCCCAGAAAACCCATATCCGACCAAGACCTCCATCTCTTCTTGCAATCAACGAGGCTCAGGAAACCCATTCCAGCTGCACCAGACTCAATAACATCACCTGCACTTCAAAACAAACCTAGTAACTACAGCTCCTTCTCTTCTGTAATTTGTTCTTCAAATCCTCTTCTAAACCTGACCCCAGAACTCCATCAATAGTTCCACCAACACGTAACCCTTAAATCGTCTCTAGTTAGATCGCAACCCAATTGCTCATTCAACTCCAGCTTTACATGGCAACGGCTTTACTCCCGGGTCGAGCTCACATTCTTTCTCATCTTTTCCTCGTTATGTTCGACCATCTCAAGCCACCGCTCTATAGCAGAGCCATTGTTCCACCCGCAACTCATCTCTCCCAATTCACATTTTAGTTCCTTGCTAACACCCGCACACATTGCCTCAAATCCACTTCGATTGCGCCAACATCAAGTCATCACCAACCCCGATTACTATATCTTCATTTCACTCGGGGAAGAACTCATATTAACAAAGCACCATCATACAAACCTACATCCGATTCCATTCTTACCAATTGAAACCAAACCCGACTTTGTGATTTCCTTCTTAATTCCAATTTCACCTCAATTCTCATCTCACATCTTCTTGCTTGGCCCCATTCTTTCGGACAAACTCGAGCCACACTCCTATAACAAACAATACCACTGAGACCCATTTGCACATTCTCGCATCTCACCTCCTTATTCAACACAAAGACATGAGTCTCACCGAGGCCTTTTATCAAACATGCTGTAATGTAGAATCCGGTAGTGTAGGAGATGCGTATGTTGTGATGTTCTTAGCCGCTTCCCTTCTTCAATTCTTCCCTGCAATTTGAATTGAGTAAACCCATTCAATTCCACCATTCCTTGCTCAAATCAAGCAACAATTCGAAGTCGTTCATCACCGAAACCCTAACTAACAACTTCCCGACTTCTCAATTTAACCACCACAACCATCTCTTCCGATTGCAATCACTCTTCACTTTGAGTTCTTCATCTCGCATCCGTACTCGAGTTCATTACAAATTGAACCGACCTGCTACTTTTCAGTCTCACAGATCCCCTTGTATATCTTCAATTCATGTCGACATCTCCAATTTCTTGATTCAATTCAACAAACTCTTCTGCATATCCTGGCTCATCATCTCTCGATCTCTCTTTTCATCGGCAGTCATGGATGCTTTTCTCTCTTTTTTTCTCAATCTCAGATGAGAAATGAACGATGGTTCCTCTGGATGTTAGGTAGTAGGTTGGGATGGTTATTGCCACTGTCGCTTTCCGATAAGGGCTAACCAAATTGACAACCCCTTAACATCGCCTAACCTATGTTTAATACTCCTCCCAAAAGAGGTGTCCCTTAACCTTGACTAGGCTCCATATAGTGTTCGCCCATGAAATAACAAATTTGCCCTTTTTGCTCAAACTGAGTGATTTCTTCTTCTTTTGTCCGTGCGACTCCAGAGTAACTACAAAACTCAAAACAAGCGTAAAATACATAATTTACAAGAAAAATAACAAAGAAAGCGTAACTACTAGATAGTAAATTAGGTGTTTTAGACACCTATCAATGTCCACTCTTGTTTCTCCATTGATGTGATGGACACATTGGTGCAACAAATGTTTGAGTTGAATGGTGTTGATACTTTGGAAACCGTGCTCACTACACCCATTGATG
>JAJJWW010009034.1:0-25056 GCA_023531295.1 Papaver armeniacum
CGCACCATGGCAACAATGCCAAACCAAGTCGCACATCACAAGCACCATGGCAACAATGCCAAACCGAGCCGCTTTGCATACACCATGGCAAACAATGCCAAATCGCCGCATACACGCGCACCATGGCAACAATGCCAAACCAAGCCGCATACTGCGCGCACCATGGAACAATGCCAAGCCAAAGCCGCATGTCGCGCACCATGGCAACAATGCTAAAACCAAGCCGCATGTCAGCACCATGGCAACAATGCCAAACCAAGTCCGCACATCGCGCACCATGGCAACAATGCCAAACCAAGCCGCATATGCCATCACTGGCAACAATGCCAAACCAAGCCGCACCTAGGCTTGCACCATGGCAACAATGCCAAACCGGGTCGCAGACATTGCGCACCATGGCAACAACAAGAAACCAAACCGCTATGCCTTTAGCACATGCCAAATATAGCGCCCTAGGCTTGCAAGACTTGCAACCAGGTCAACATAGTCGCCGCACGTGCCATTGGCACATGCCAACAACGTACCATTTGCAAGCCATATTTCCAAGCCGCTATGCCTTTGGCCACACACGCCAAATATAGCGCCTAGGCTTGCAAGACTTGCAACTAGGTCAACATGGCCGACGTGCCATTGGCACATGCCAACACGACGAAGCCATATTTCCAAGTCAGCTATGCCTTTGGCCCACGCCAAATATAGCGCCCTAGGCTTGCAAGACTTGCAACTAGGTCAACATGGCCGACGTGCCATTGGCACATGCCAACACGTATCGCAAGCCATATTTCCAAGCCGCTATGCCTTTGGCCCACGCCAAATATAGCGCCCTAGGATTGCAAGACGGTAACTAGGTCAACATGTCAGATGACGTGCCATTGGCACATGCCAACACGTACCGCAAGCCATATTTCCAAGCCGCTATGCCATTGGCCCACGCCAAATATAGCGCCCTAGGCTTGCAAGACTTGCAACTAGGTCAACATGGCCGCACGCGCCATTGGCACATGCCAACACGCATCGCAAGCCATATTTCCAAGCCGCTATGCCATTGGCACACGCCAAATATAGCGCCCTAGGCTTGCAAGACTTGCAACTAGGTCAACATGGCCGCACGTCGCCATTGGCACATGCCAACACGCACCGCAGCTCCCTACCATATTTCCAAGTCGCTATGCCATTGGCCCACGCCAAATATAGCGCCCTAGGCTTGCAAGACTTGCAACTAGGTCAACATGGCCGTGACGTGCCATTGGCACATGCCAACGACCGCAAGCCATATTTCCAAGCCGCTATGCCATTGGCACACGCCAAATATAGCGCCCAGGCTTGCAAGACTTGCAACTAGGTCAACATGGCCGTACGTGCCATTGGCACATGCCAAACACACACGCTGGGTAGCCTAACTTGCAAACCGTGCAACCTACCACCAAGGCCACGGCCACTTCCGCCACATGCCATTGGCACATGCCAAACACACACACGCCGGGGTAGCCTAACTTGCAAACCGTGCAACCTACCACCAAGGCATTCCACACACGCCATTGGCACATGCCACACACACTGCTCGCATTGCCACTTGCGCCGAGGTGCAAGCAACAAAGGCATTCCGCACATGCCATTGGCACATGCCACATGCGCCTAGAAGCACCACTTGCACTCAAGATGCAACCAACACTGAGACATCAACACAAACCGGGGATGCTTTTTAGGGTTTTGGTTTACAGTCACAAAGATGCGATACTCACGCTCACATTAAGAAAGCGTGAAAAGGAATAAAGCTGGTCAAATAAAAGAGGAAATAATGGTGAAAACGTTTTCACCCATTAACACCATGCGGTTACCACCTCCTCCCATTATTTCACCCTTTACTCTCTTCCTTCATGAGGCTGTGGCACGTTTCAATCTCGACTTGTATAAATAGGTCTTACCTATTTCCACCACAACAAGTCTCGGCCAAAGAGAAAAATACTACACTCTTAAAGGCAACTTTGCAAGCTCTCCCAAAGCTTTCATCTCTTGCAAGCTTCCCAAGCTTTTTCACTTTCGACAAGTCGAGATACTACTCTCCTGAACTATTCTCGGTCTCAACACCTTTCTTTGCTTCCTCCCCAAATCAACCCTTCTCCTCCACTTTGTGACCGAAGCAAGTCCTGAACGGCCATTTTCTTGGTTTAGGCCGGACTTTGCATGATTGATCTCGAATCTATAAAGTGCTCACGTGCAAATCACATTTGTTTAGGGTTTGAACCCGCTTCTCACTCACCTACCAATTTACCAAAATCGCAGAAACGATTTTTACCCATAAACAATTGGCGACCACAATGGGAGGATTGATCTATCGGCTACAATACCAACTCCAACTCCCGATTTCGTTTTCCGAACATCAAATCCCAACATGGTGGAACTCGGATCCGAGCAGCCGCCGAGAACACCATACAGAACGCATCCCCGATGTTGGCGTCTCTCCTATAACGTTGTTACTTCACCTACCGACAACAAGAACATCGAGTGCACTCCCTTAAGTGTAACACCGCCTATCACTGTGGCCGAGCAGCCGCCTCCTCTAGCGTCTTTGCACAACCCTCTAATCACGGCAACGAGAATATCTCTTCGTGTGTCACACCCCAAATACGAGCTAGGGCCGCCACGACCCCCCGAATGCTTCTTCCAAAGATGGCGCTCCGACAACTAAGGCTCCAATTACCCCGCCGACGGGATGAGAGACCGGAGGGACCAGAGGAAGTCGTCCTTACGTCACCATCGCCGATTTGATGGAACGACAGAGACGCTCGCGAGCCTGCACGGACATGGTTTCAACACGAAGGAGGTGCTCACCTTTCTCAAAACCCCGACAGAGCGACTACCCCATGAGTCGCATCCTCCGTAGACGCCTAGAGCATCTCCAACAACCCCGACGCCGGCACCTCAGCAGGCACGCCTCCACGGATGAAGAAACTCGCGCAGAGAATCCCGTTGGAGAGAAATCAACCACCCAACTTCGTCACGAGAGAAGATTTGGAACAACTCCTACGCGACCGAATCAAGCATGATGAGTTGGATGTACATCATCACCAACCCCTTACCCATCCGAAATACAGAGAATCCTCTCCCAAGGGGGTACTCTTCTCTCAATTTACCCCCGTACGATGGTACCGGAATGCACGCGAACATGTTTCTCGTTTCCGGAATCCTTGGGTGAACATGAATATAATCACGTTCTTCGTTTAAGGGAATTTTCAAAATCACTTACCTAAGGGCGTATACATGGTACAACAAAGATCCCACCGAACAACATTCCCAACTGAGTAGCATGGTCACCGCGCTTTACAGAAGTATTTCTTCGTGTCTCGAACAAGTTACCTTTTCGCACTTCGGGGAGAATGTACCTGGGATAACGAACATCCGAATGATTTCGTCAAAAGGTTCGTGGTTCAAGCACTCGACTGTCACGACCCAAACGTGACCGAGCAACAATTGGTAAACGCATGCATCAATGGTATGGTCCCAATCTACCGCGCCCGCTAGAAAACTTGCATTTCCAAACGTTCTCCGAACTCCATGAGGCCGCCAGACGATCAGCAACAACAAAGATCAAAGATTACCGGAAAGGACTAGGCCAACTCGAATCGAAGACGCGCGTGAAACTCAAGAGTGAGTAGACGCCTCATCAAGAAACAATTTAATGCCGGCTCATCCTCCGTGAACATAGTGAACGAAAGAGGAAAAAGGAAAGCCGCAACTACGAGCCACCACCGAAACGTGAAGCGCCAGACAACGGGAACCCTCACGACGGAAGATCGTCGCTAAAACTCCCATGCAAAGATCGCGAGACCGAAGGAAATACCCTTGATTTCCCATTCCCCATCGAGAAGTGATTGACCTCCCGGAAGCCCGGGTTCAAGATGATGTCATCGATCCGCGCCAGACGTCCGCCAATCAAGCCGAGATGGCGAACCCCAAATATTGTCATTATCACGGTGTTCGTTCACCACCCGACTAGCGATTGCAACAATTTTAAAGCATATTTTCAAAGAAAGGATAGAAGCAGGAGAACTCCAACTAGGAGACGAAAGAGTGCATCGAGACCCACTCCCCATAAGAAATCATGGGTCCTCTCGGGGAATTCCGTGCACGAGACTGTGCAATCCATGATGCAACATATATGCGAAATTCTCTATCTTTCCAAGGTGCAGCGACAAGATATTTTCGCAGCTCTCAATCGTGTTGTGTCCGGCAAACGGCTTTTTCTCTCCTCGGCACCCACGCCAGGGGCCCAAGCTCTCCAAACCGGCGGAACCAAAAAGGAGAACTGGGGACTGCTAACCACGTCCCGTTTAAGAGGTAACAAATTTGACGACACGCTCATCGACACGACCTCCTACCACAACATCATTACTTTCAAGACACTAAAGGCAAGCAGGATTTACAAAACAAGACGCTACCTATTCCCCGTCCGTAATTAAGAACTTGGGAGGAGAAGCTTTGAACGCGCATGGCTACATCAACTTAGAGATCGAGATGGGAGACGCTATAACGCATAGCAAGTTCCACATTGTCAAAGAACTAGATCATGACATGATTTTGGGACGTTTATGGGTGCTCGACAACAAAGCGAAACTGGACGTACACCCTCTGCCGACATCCACGCCCGAAGGGATTCCCAACAAATCGCCCCACGGGTTATCGCATCAACGAGCTATTGAAGGAACCCAAGCATCCGGAGAGGACCCGTTGGCGCTAGCCCATGATTTTCAAATGCAAGTAAGTCTGACCGAGCAACCTTTTTGCAACCGGCCTTTTCTTCCCCATTCTCCCATCATGGGGACTAAAGCAACAACCGCACGAACGCTTGTCACAAAAATGTGAATGGGGAGCTGGACCATTCGAACACTTTGCAAGAAGCTTGGAAGCTTCTAGCGAAACCAACGAAGCCAAGGCTCAAATGGTTACACGACGTCCGAACCCGTTTTCAATCGGAGATGTAGTGGTTAAGGAAAGCTCGTTTCAAGTTGGGAGGATGAAAGAAAGATGGATTTGCCCGAGGAAGGTGAAGGCGAGTCAGACTGCGGTTGATATCCTTTGGGAGGATATTGCAAGCTCATCAATACCGACACACCCGAAGGCGTGATAGTTCACTCGCGATGGCTCAAGGAATCCAATCCCTAAAATGATGTACTTCCCAATCACTCCCTTTTGGCACTTCTTTTAAACCATTCCTCTTAATAGTTGTACTTCCCGTGATGAATACACCGTTTGTATTTTTCCCTAGGAGATCTCCCTTTTGTCAAAAAAAAAAAAAATAAAAAATAAATATATCTCTTCCCGAGTGAATCCTTCGGATATCAGAGAAATACATCGTAAGAACCCGTAAAACCATTGCAGAGCCATCATACCACAACCTCTTTCAAAAATATATATATATGAAGCAAAATGTTTTCATGAAGAAGAAGGGAAAGATGTGTTTACAAAAAAAAGGGAAAAACATCGGGAACTAAGCAGCTAACGTAAAAACAAAAGGAGGAACTAGCCCTCAAGGATGGAGTGCAAGTCCTTCGGGCAAAGTTATCTTCAAGCATTTCCCAAAGAATCCTTCCGGGCAACAAAGGTTCCATTCAGCCCGGTTTTAGCAGCAAGCAACCTCAACATCCCATCCCGAAAGCAGCCACAAGAAGAGCAGCAGTTGTCCTCCCCGACAACTATTCCAAAGATACGCCACCATGACCCCTAAGATCATCAATAACACCTTTGGCATCAAATTCAAAGGTCAGTCTCGCTTCTATCATATACTCCTTCGAAAGTTTTCTCATCGACACTTGAAGGAAGTTTTTGATTCATCCACATCAAAATCAAGAATCATGGCGTTCTCCTCCGCGTCCACTGAACCCAAGAGAGTCCGAATATGCACCTGTTCTTCGTGAGGATAGATGGAAGGGAGGTCCTTAATAATTTCGTTAGCTTCATGGAACAAGGATTCAACCCCAACCAATACCTCCTCAAGAGAAGAAGATCGATCTCCACCGATTCTGAAGTCCTTTTCCAAAAAGTTAAAGGCACGGCCTCTCGGGAAGATCCCATCATACACTCGCTTGAAATGGAAAAATGATCAAGTTCCATCCGTCTATACACATATAAAAAGAGGATAGCGTGAAATAAAAAAAGAAGAAGAAAACGCACCTGCAAAGCAAAGGAAAAGGGGAATCAACAGAAGAACCCCTTCTCAAACAAGGGAGACGATACATTCAAGTTGGGTATGAATACTAACTTTAAAAAAGGAAAGGGAGCAATGAAGGACATAACGCTTCCCATTTTTTGGCATGGATGATGCCCTAATTGAAGCCGCACGTGAAGGAAAGCAAGATAAGGAAACTTCGCTATCCAAGAAACACCTACTCCTCCTTGTTTACATCGGCCACGCCAGCCAAGCAACAAGCCGCACAGTTTCTACACTTTGCGCCTTGGTCCCACCACGGCCTAGCACACTCGGTTCCCAACTCACGCCAACTTCCCAACGTCGCCCAAGCCGCACCGCACCTCAATTGCGCCGACCTGCAAGCACGCACGGCTTCTACACTTTGCAATCGGGCCCCACCAGCCTAGCACACTCGGGCTTCCCAACTCACGCCAACTTCCCTAACGTCGCCTGGCCGCACCGCCCCACCAATTGCGCCGACCGCAAGCACGCACGGCTTCTACACTTTGCGCCGGCCCCACCAACTAGCACACTCGTTTCCCAACTCACGCCAACTTCCCAACGTCGCCCAAGCCGCGCCGGCCCACCAATTGTGCCACCTCCCGATTTGTGCAAAACTACCAGAGGCAAGGATTCCAAATCCTATTTATAGAAGGTCGACAAGCCTCCTTCAATTTTCTTTACGGCCAATTGTTAATAGTTTGTCACCATCTTATGCTTACCTTCGCAACAAAGCCCCTGCTCCGAGCTAAAGCAGGGACTTAATGTTGATGGTGGTTTTTAAACAAGGGGTAAAATCGTAAAACCCCATGACCTAGTGTTACCCGCAACACATTAACTAAGAGCATTTAACTCGTGTGTAAATAATTAATAGGGTATTTTTTCAAAATACTGCATTAGGGTTTTCAACACGTAACCCTAATGTCAAATCAAGCCGCAAGCCGCACCATGGCAACAATGCCAAACCAAGCCGCACATCGCGCACCATGGCAACAATGCCAATCCAAGCCGCACATCGCGCACCATGGCAACAATGCCAAACCAAGCCGCATACACGCGCACCATGGCAACAATGCCAAACCAAGCCGCATATCGCGCACCATGGCAACAATGCTAAACCAAGCCGCACATCGCGCACCATGGCAACAATGCCAAATCAAGCCGCATGATGCGCACCATGGCACCAATGCCAAACCAAGCCGCATATTGCGCACCATGGCAAAGAATGCCAAACCAAGCCGCACACGCGCACCATGGTAAGCAATGCTAAACCAAGCCGCATCATGGCACCATGGCAACAATGCCAAACCAAGCCGCATATCGCGCACCATGGCAACAATGCCAAACCAAGCCGCACATTGCGCACCATGGCAACAATGCCAAACCAAGCCGCACACTGCGCACCATGGCAACAATGCCAAATCAAGCCGCACACTGCGCACCATGGCAACAACGCCAAAACCAAACCGCTATGCCTTTGGCACACGCCAAATATAGCGCCCTAGGCTTGCAAGACTTGCAACTAGGTCAACATGGCCGTACGTGCCATTGGCACATGCCAACACGTATCGCAAGCCATATTTCCAAGACGTTATGCCATTGGCACACGCCAAATATAGCGCCCTAGGCTTGCAAGACTTGAAACTAGGTCAACATGGCCGTACGTGCCATTGGCACATGCCAACACGTATCGCAAGCCATATTTCCAAGCCGCTATGCTTTGGCACACGCCAAATATAGCGCCCTAGGCTTGCAAGACTTGCAACTAGGTCAACATGGCCGCACGTGCCATTGGCACATGCCAACACGCACCGCAAGCCATATTTCCTAGCCGCTATGCCATTGGCACACGCCAAATATAGCGCCCTAGGCTTGCAAGACTTGCAACCAGGTCAACATGGCCGTGACGTGCCATTGGCACATGCCAACACGCATCGCAAGCTATATTTCCAAGCCGCTATGCCATTGGCACACGCCAAATATAGCGCCCTAGGCTTGCAAGACTTGCAACTAGGTTAACATGGCCGTACGTGCCATTGGCACATGCCAACACGTACCGCAAGCCATATTTCCAAGTCGCTATGCCATTGGCACACGCCAAATATAGCGCCCTAGGCTTGCAAGACTTGCAACTAGGTCAACATGGCCGCACGTGCCATTGGCACATGCCAACACGCACCGCAAGCCATTTTTCCTAGTCTCTATGCCATCGGCAGATGCCAAATATAGCGCCCTAGGCTTGCAAGACTTGCAACTAGGTCAACATGGCCGTACGTGCCATTGGCACATGCCAACACGTATCGCAAGCCATATTTCCTAGTCGCTATGCCATTAGCACGCGCCAAATATAGCGCCCTAGGCTTGCAAGACTTGCAACTAGGTCAACATGGTCCGTACGTGCCATTGGCACATGCCAAACACACACGCTGGTAGCCTAACTTGCAAACCGTGCAACCTACCACCAAGGCCACGGCCCTAACGGCCACGCATGCCATTGGCACATGCCAAACACACACGCCGGTAGCCTAACTTGCAAACCGTGCAACCTACCACCAAGGCATGCCCACACACGCCATTGGCACATGCCACACACGCCACTAGCAGCCTCCGGCATTGCCACTTGCGCCGAGGTGCAACTCGCAACAAAGGCATTCCGCACATGCCACATGCGCCTAGCAAGACCACTTGCACTCAAGATGCAACCAACACTCGAGACGTCAACACAAACCGGGGATGCTTTAGGTTTTGGTTTGGCGGTTGTAAAGATGTACAGTACACTACGCTCACATTAAGAAAGCGTGAAAAGGAATAAAGCGATCAAATAAAAGAGGAAATAATGGTGAAAACGTTTTCACCCATTAACACCATGCGGTTACCACCTCCTCCCATTATTTCACCCTTTACTCTCTTCCTTCATGAGGCCAGGGTACGTTTCAATCTCGACTTGTATAAATAGGTCTTACCTATTTCCACCAGACAACAAGTCTCGAGCCAGACAAATATACTACACTCTGAGAAAGGCAACTTTGCAAGCTCTTCCAAAAGCTTTCATCTCTTGCAAACTTCCCAAGCTTTCACTTTCTGATACAAGTCGAGATACTACTCTCCCGCACTATTTCGGTCTCAACACCTTTCTTTGCTTCCTCCCCAAATCAACCCTTCTCCTCCACTTTGTGACCAAGCAAGTCCTGGGAACGGCCATTTCTTGGTTTAGGCCGGTCTTGCATGCATTGATCTCTCGAATCTATAAAGTGCTCACGTGCAAGACATTTGTTTAGGTTTGAACCAGTTTCTCACCACTTACCGAAATTACCGAAATCTAAAACGATCTTTACCCATAAACAGACTCCATTTGCATACTTGAGTTGGTTATGTTCTAGAATCGGTTGTGTCATGAACTAATACATTTATATATAATAAGGAATGTAATCTTTTTTGCAAACCGTGGCTATAATGTTCATGAATTTATTCGAGAATCAAACCAATTTTGCTTCAATTGTGTCTTGTATACTTCTATGAGAATATAAACAATTGAACAACTCTATAACTAGTTTCATTTGAGTTATTTGATATAGTTGTGGTTCAGATGAATAAGGTTGATATGAAAGTGTTCATATGGGTAACTTAGTTAACTATTGTTGAGCCAACTTGGTGGGAACTTATTGTTACTATTACCCATATCTAAATGAAGGTACATTTTATTTGTGTGTAACAATCTAAGTTCGATCTAACAGTTGAAAGATATTAGCTTGAATCTAATTAGGTATTCATCTAACAATATATATTGATTGCTTTGTTCCAAAGATATCAAACCCCGATTTGAAGACTATATAAGGGAGAACTCAGCAATCGGGAAACCTAATCCCCACACCTCCCGTGTGATACAAGTTGCGTCTATAGTAGATTCTCCTTTAACCTAGGTTTTTCCTAAAACCCTCATAAGGTTAACGACTTGAAGACTTCATTGGGATTATGAAGCTGCACCCAACTATTTTCCGTAGTTACGTGTTCTGTTCTTACTTTATATTATCGTGATTGACTACTATCTTCTCTAAGATTTGCTCGAGATTTATCTCCGATAGGTAAGGTAAAAGAAGTCACAAACATCTTCGTCTCATCGTTTGTGATTCCAAAATATTGTTTCGCTTCCATACGATTAAGATTATTGTGAGGCAATTGATATTACTAGGATGTTCTTCGGGAATATAAGTCAGGTATATCAATTGGTTCATGTGCACCTTGATTTATCAAAATACTAACAAAACTCAGGTATTTCTCATGAGACAGATTATCTATTTGAGAGACTTTTCAAGTGTGAGACAGATTTTTTTATCAAGTCTTCGACTTCGGGTCGTAGAAACTCTTAGTTGTGGGTGAGATCAGCTAAGGGAATAAATTGCGTAGAGTCCTGTTGGGATTCAGAGGCGTAAGGAATGCGATTGTACCTTAATCAGTGTGAGATTGGTTAGGGCTCAACTACATTCCAATCCGGTTAACTTGTAGTAGGCTAGAGTCTCAGAGTGCGCTAATACAATGTGGTGTTCAAATCGACTAGGTCCCAGGGTTTTCTACATTTGCGGTTTCCTTGTTAACAAAACTTCTTGTATATGTGTTATTTATTTTCCGCATTATATTTGTTTATATAATTGAAATATCATGACATTGTGCGTAGTTTAATCAATTGGTAAATCCAACCTTTGGTTGTTGATTGAAATTTATTGACACTTGAACATTGGTCTTTGATAATCGATTCAAGTTGTTTCTCATAATAATCAGGCTTGCGGATTTGTATCTGGTTGATTTGTTGATTACATTGAGAAAGAAAGATATAACTCTTGGATATATTTTGCTTGATTGAGTCTAACTGTCTAGTTGATTCTCTTGGAATTATATTGGAATTAGTCCATACAGTTGCCTAAACGAAAATATTGGGTATGGTTGTTAGACCCCCGCTTTTTCAACATGTGTTTGAATATATTTATGACTAATACAAGTTAGGTTTAAACATTGTTAGGACATTATGTAATTTATCTACTTTACAAGTGTGGATGGGGAAAAACGGTTTGCTGGTTTTTTAGGAAAGTGGAGAGTCGAGCGTGTTGTCGAGACTCTCGACCGAGAAAACCCGAACCTCACAAGAGATGCACCGCAAAGGGAGTGCTTAGATTCGAGAGATTAATTTGTAGGACTCCGGCCTAAACCAAGACAAGGGCCGTTCCGAGTCAATTCGGTCACAATGAGAGAGATGGGTTGATCTGTAGGAGGGAAGCCGAGGTGTGTGGGATCAATGATGATCAAGGATTGTGGAGGTGTTGAAGGTTTCGCAAATTGATGAACTGCTGAAGTTCGAATAAGCTCTCAAGCGATTGATGGAATTTCGAGAGTGATTGCTCGAAAAATTGTTGTTGTTCAATCGTGGATCCGAGAGACTTTTTATATTGTGTAATATGAACACATTGATCCAAGTAAGTGTGATTTCATGAGTGAAAGAGTAGGAAAGTGGAAGATCGTGGTGAAACCAGTTCCAGGTCGTGTGGAGACTTGGTTAACCGTCCACCCACTACTTTGCTAACTCCCTCAACCGTTGCATGACTTACTCACATTTCTCATCGTGGATGAATCCACGTGCCGTAGGCCTCCAGACCAAAACCCTAATTGATATCCCCCATGTGACGTGATTGAAGTCTCATGAATCGTGGAGTCATATGACGACGTGTATTTTATTAGTCGGTTGTTGATCGTTTAGAATCTAAGTTTTGTTGAATCGCACATTATTGGCGATTGCTCAAACGATTCATGGATTTGAACGTGTTAGTTCTTATGTTGGCATTGCTCGTGTGCAATTATTGTAAATTCGAGCATTTGAGCAAGCATTGCTCGATTCAACGGAGAGTATTGATAGTTGGACAATTAGGCAAGTATCACTCTCAACGAATTACTGAATATTGATAGTTGGATCAATATTCGAGCAAGTGAGCAAGTATTGCTCAATTCGACGAATTATTGATGAATTATTGAATATTGATAGTTGGATCAATATTCGAGCAACTTTGCAAATCAGGATTATCAATATTGACAATTTGGATCAATATTCGAGCAATTGAGCAAGTATTGCTCAATTAGAAAGAATTACTAATAAATTATCGATCATCGAGCAATTGAGCAAGTATTGCTCAATTCGACAAATTATTTATTTATTGGTGACGTGACCCAATAAAATATTAAAATATTGGTAGATTAACAACATTATATAATTAATTCGTGTGTTGTTTGGTTTGATTAACATAAATTTATTTAGTGTTTGAACTTGCTCAAATGGTGATTTGTTGAGCGTTTGTTCGAAACCCTAATTTTGAGTAATTGCTCATTGATTGACAAATTGCTGAAAATAGGTCATGAGCGAAGGAGGGAGCGACCACATGGGACTATGGACATCCATGTGATGCCCAATTTCTCGAGTGAGCGTTACACCGTGGTCCCGAGTTGACCGCTGGTGAAGGAATGACGATTAAATGATGGTCGTTTGATCAATATTGTGTGAATATTAAAATAATAATATTTTAATATATATTTCATGAGTAGCCTAGTCGGTCGTGTGACCATGTTGACTTTTGGCTTTCTCATGGTTCACGCAATATTTGAGAAAATATGGAGAAACCATGAATTTTGCTAAAACTGGGGAGTTTCACTAGATGAGAAAAATAACAATTTATGAAAGATTAGGGATTGCAAGGTGTGGGACCGCCACGGCTAGGGCATGGCCATGGGCTATGTTGCCCGGTCCCGCAACACCTTTCCATATTTTATATTATTATTTCTTTTGTGAAATCCCACAAAAATATGGAGAAATCATGAAAATATGGAGAAACCACGCAGTTTTGCTCAAACAAGGAAAGTTCTTTGGAATGGAGGAGTCTTCATGAGTTTATGAAAACAACAAAAATAAGAAAAATAATGGAGGAAGTATGGGACCGGCCACGGCTAGGGCCCGGCCCATGGGCGCTTCTCCATTATTTTAATGTTATTATTTTCTCTCTCCTATTTTGTGCGGGATTCCTCATTTGTCCGTATTTTGGATGCGCGTTCGCGCATTCTTGGTGCTCGTTCGTGCATCATTGTCGAGTACACTCGCACCATTTTATGGGGCTTACTCAGTGGTAGTCCAGATGCCGATTGTTGAGTATTTATTACTAATTCATGAAATTCGATGGAGAATGATTCATGAAACCGAGTAATAAAAGTGAGTAGTTTTTATTATCAATTCATAGGATCGCAGTGGATTCGACCATGAATTAGGAATAATAAAATAGGTATTACCATTCCATGGGATCGTGGATTCGACCACAAAATCGGAGTAATGAAAGTAGTTATTACCATCTCATGAGATCAGTAAGTGGATTCGATCATGAAATCGAGTAATGAGATTATCTATTACCATTCCATGAGATCAACCGTGGATTCAACCATGAAATCGGAGTAATAAAATAAGTGGTGATATTACCATTTCATGAGACCAACCGTGGGTTCGACCATGAAATCGGAGTAATATCTATTACCATTACATGAGATCAGCCGTGGATTCGATCATGAAATCGGAGTAATAAATTTATCTATTACCATTAAGATCATGAAATAGGAGTAATGAGATAAGATAGATTATCTTCTAGGAATTCAGTGGTGAATGTCACGGTAGAATTTAATCTCTTGCGTATAGTCAAGTGAAGCAAAGTGTTGTCAAGTCCTCAAGACGTTATTGCTCTCAATCTTACTGAGAACCGCCCTGGGTCTATACACGTCCTCTCTCATGTAGTCGAGGAACAAGTGAGTATCACCGACGTCCTGAAGGCGTTATTGCTCTCAATCTACGGAGAACCTCCCAATTATGTTATTCTACATAGAAGGCACGACGAAATGACAGGGATCGAACGCTCAACTAGTAGAGGCTTTTCGAAAGGCATATTCACCGTGGCTTCGTAAAATATGAATCGTTGCTTGCCTGAAAGACGTGTCAGAAACATGCATCATGATTTTACGGTTTTGCCCTTTGTTGAAAATCCACCATCTACATTAAGTCCCCTGCTTAGTGAGGGATAGTCATGTTCCGCAGTAAGCATTAAATGGTGATTTTCAGTCGACGAGATCAGTGGTCGAAATCGGTCTACAAAGGTATTATCAGAATCCTCGATTTGCTCCAATGGTGTCATGTACGAGCAAATTTTTAGGTGAGGACCCTGATGGTATGATAAAGTGTGATTCCTTGAGCACAGAGAGATGAAGCATCGCTGATTTGGTCGGTCAAAAGTCCAGTTTTGGTCGGTTTAGCGTTCTGCTCGGCCCCAAAAAGGAAATCCTTATTTTAAGAAAGACGTTCATTCATTAGTTTAAGAAACAAAAAAACAGACATGAGTCTAATGACATAAAATTTTGTCTATGAGCTTTCACGAAACCAAAATTGTTTATGTGAGATTTCACAAAAGGGAATAAACTCTCATTTCAAAGGTGGATGCTCATACGAGAGAAAAGTTTTTTTTTTTTTTTGAATAGACGTTAAATGTCATAGTAATAAAATTTTGTTTATGAGATTTCATAAAAAATTTATCTTCGAGCTTTAAATCTTTTGAAAATATACTCGTTTCAAAGACGGATGCTCGGGAGAGGGAGCGAAAAAAATATACATACATATATTTTCAAAGTTACGTGAGTTTCACGTTAAAATATATTTTTGTAAAATCATCGTTTTGATTTTGAACAACTGTTGAAAGTAGATAATTATACATTGTGAAATAATATCGTATGTGAGTTTTCAGGTTGTGGAATGGATGTCCTCATTCAATTTTTGAAAAACCAAAGGATGTTCACTAAGTAAAATTTACGTGGGTTGTTCACGTTTTTATAAAAATCAATTTATGATTTTTGAGCAATTGCTGAAATCAAACAATTGTATACGTGATGAAATAATGTATGTATGAGTTTGGTGATTTTAAAGTGTATGCACACATGTAGAAAATCGAATGTGCACATGAAAGGTTATGTGAATTATTCATAGTTTCATGAAAAGTCGGTGTTGACTTTAAATAATGAATTTTGCTCGTCTTGGAAAGTTTGAAGAAGCGAGCAAATTTTTTCGAGGTTTTTACGTTATTATCACTAAGTTCGTGAAACCGTAAATAAGTAAGAGTTGAGGATTACCATTTTTGTTGCGTGTTTGTTATTGGTATATCCATGACTCCATGTCTTTCGCCTCGAGATAATGGTGACTTCGGTTAACCACTTTCCGGCTCTTCCGAGAACACTCCAAAAATCTTAAGTCAAAGATGAAGACTTCTGCAGATGCTCATGCCGAGGTGAATCGGCCTTTTAGAGACGCTGGAAGGCTAACGCATTGTATGTCTCACGATCATCGTGAGTCGTCCCTCATCGAGAGAAGAACGCCGACTTCAGCAGTGAGACTATCTAGTGAAGATGAAGTTCGTCTTTGTGTTGATGGTGTAGCTCCCGGTGGATGAATGAAGAATTTCGTCATGCCATTCGTCATCGAAAATTCGGAAGCTAGGTATTCATTGAAATTGTTGTAGAATCTTCGTCCGATGTCGGATTTTCGCGATCTACCCATGTATCCTCATGCCTGGAAATTGCCAAGATTTAGTCAAAGAAGATTTTCGGCTTTTGAGCACTTTTAAGGGCCGAAATTGACGAAACAAGTAAACTTCCGGAGTTTTTCAGAAATTTTCAGCTGTCATGCAGTCAAAGTTTTGGCCACATCGTTTTGCTCGTTTCTCCAATTGATGTGAATTTTGGATATGTTGTAGGGGATATCCATACGAAGAGAATGGTATATGACCCATCCATAGTTTCTTCTGCCAGTTTCTCCCATCTTGCTGCTTTGTACGGGACAGTATAAAATCATCTTAGACGAGCTTGTTGTAAAGCACTCTTGTTGTGTCTTTAGACCATTCGCTTGTGTCTTGAACGGTTGATGGAGGATTTTAATATCATTGATTCATTTGATATCGGGACCCCTTGATTGATACATGAGCATGGTGCTTGCGGTGCCATCTTGTTTCTATCTGATCGTAGAAACATCACTTCAAACCACGATCACTGGACGATAACCGAGGTTGTTCTCAAGAGGGGATGATGTAATGACCATGGTGGAATGTCCCGGTGTCGGCATTCCTTTTACGATGATTGATTAGCACTAGAGAGCCCAGGCACCAATGCAGTGTTGGATTGTGAAATTGGTCGTCATGATCAGTGGACCGTCAGTCCCGGTATTTTGTTGAATCTCTCTCTTTCATTTTCCCTTCTTCTGGCAAGACCTAGATAGAGGACCCAGATAGAAAATTTGATGTAAAGACCGAGGTGGTCGAAGTTGGAGGTACCTTGATGATCCAAGAATTACTGCTTGCATGTTGTAAGCTCTGGAAGCTATAGGAACCTCATACGACGTCGGAATTCGATGCTTGACCCCAACTTTTGAAGCTAAGAGATTGAGTTATCACATGAGAAAATAATCACTCAATTTGGGGTTGTAAAGGTCAGCCAACGAAGCGTCCACATTTGTAATTTTTAATCCCGTACAAATTTTTCGATTTCGAGACCCTAATGGTAAAGGCCATATCTTTCGGCTCGTATGTACGATTGATGTGCCCTTTTGGTATGTTGTATAAGAGACATAGTCGAACATCTTTCGTTGATGAAGTATTGTCCCATTCCTCACCTATTGGTACGTTTCTGTAAACCCATGGACTGAAGTTTGTCGTATCTTATTTGTAAAGGCGATGAGAACATATTGTAGAAGACTTTGGATTGTGTTCGCCAGTCGTGCAAGCTTTGGGAATACTTTCATTTGAACATGTTATCATTCCTGCACATCTTGATATGAATCATTAGTTCTTTGAGAAGTCTGCTTCATGTGTAACACTTCAGAGAATGGTTAGTTGATGAAGCCTTGTCATGAGAATGTTGCTCCTGAGACCGTTGTTGATGCTGAGATCACGAATGATTATGCTACGAAGATCCTTGTTGATGCTGAGATCATGTATGGCGTTCCTCTATAGATTATTGTTGATGCTATACCGTGGTTGAAGTTGCTCCAGAGACCGAAAAGACTAAAAACATTATTATCAACATAATCTTTGCTCCTCCATCCAGTGAGCTTTTACATTCACGAACTAGTTGGTGAGTTGAGCATTCCCAAGGTGAAGGTGTCTTGATCATATAGAATTTTCTTGAATAATATGACTTTTACCGTGAACTGGCTTCATCGGTGAATCGACGTTGTTGTGGAAGATGGCGCACCGGTGGTGAAGAGAGGAAGTTCCTCGATCGTGGCGGTGATTTGTAATATAGAAGTCACATCGATGAAGCTTCATGGAATCACATCAAAGTTGCAAATTCTAATAAGATCAAGTCCCCAATGTATGTTGAAGGAGTTTGTGTCATCCATGGATGAATGACGTTGACCGCTTGAGAAGTCTTATCATGGGATAATGAAGACTTATCGATTGTAGTTGGATACACTTTGATCGTATTTGTGTTGAATCATTGTCGAGATATTTTTGCTGAATCCAGAGGTATCATTATCAAAGGTGTACTCTTTGAAGGCTTCATAGATGCTTGAGCGCCAAGCGTCATATACTTTAAGCATCGAACATCTTAGGTTTGATCGAGTATCTTTTGTTGATTCAAACATTCCTTTCATTGTGGTAGTGGGATTCAACACTTGTGCGGACACGGAGTTTTTGACTTCAAGGACACATGGACACTCCTGCAAGGCTATGGAGAAATGCCCAAAGTGTTCTTTGCAATGTTTGGACATCATCTCAGTAATGAATGTCTCAATGCTCGATTCGGAGAGGTGGTGAAGCTATCCATTCATAAACGTCTTGAAGTGGCGGAGTTGCAGCGAAGTCCCCATGATATGATAAGCATGTGAGGAAATAAATGACATAAACATGGAAGAAAATGAGACTTGCCCGGAAGTCCATTTTAACCTCTTGATGAATGTTTATGCATTTTTATGTGTTCTTGCTTCAATCTCGTCAAAGTTCGAAATTCCTCCAAGTGCTATGTTGATGGGATGTCAGCTAAATCTTCGGATCGAACTTTCTTAGATTGGAGATATGTGCAACTAAAAGGCGCTTTGTCAAGAGCCATCTTTTCAAAGGTGGATCCACGCCGTCCGCAAACATGTCATATCTTGGATCTTCCCCGATTGTGAAACTTGATTTGTTGAACTTATGTTCACTTTGAGAGTGATGTAGCCACAAGTATCTCTCGAGCGTTCCTTCACGGTTTATGATTGAGATGGGATCATGAGTAGCTGGGTCTCGAGGGGTTTTTAGTGTAATGATGTTGATGGCGGTGTTAGTATCGATCAATCATTCTTCTCAATTCATTTCCTCCGAGATGGATCGTGATGCGGTCCCGTCTTGCATCTTCTTGTCCGTGGATGAAGGTTAGGAGCATTTCCTGGGATGAATGGATCGTCTGACACAATGTATTCAGTGTTGTGAACATGTCTTTCCTTTCAGGCCTTTGACCTGGACAGAGCATATATGTTCGACCAAGGGGATTGAATTGCCCTTTGATAGGTTGTTTAGAGAGAGTGAAGGTCTTGATTGGGAGAGGGTCATCGTACTCCCTTCAGGTCCAGTTGAAGGTATTGTCGATCAACCCGTGTCTTCAAAAATATTGTAGCTACTTGTTAAATGATTGATGAATCCATGAAGGCAATAGTACGGGATTCTCCAGTTGGATCTCTTCTCGATGAACGACAATTTGATTGCACCATCTTGAACCCGAAATTCTAGTAACTCGATCCTCCTTCATGAGAAAGAGGAAGTTTGACTGCCTGATCATTTCCCATTTGTTGATGCCGGGTTGGTGTTGGCACCGGATTGGTTATCTTTTCCTTGTGCCTTCGTGAGGAGCCTCGGGATGTTGAGAAACGTTCCGATCTTGTGTCTCGCTTTCCTTTTTATTCCTTTTAGCAACAACGTTTGTTGGTGGATATTGTACCGATTGCTGACTAGGCGTCGTCGCATAAAGGTGTTCCTGACCTTGCAGGACTTTGCTCTTTCCGTAAAACAAAACGGTGCGTGAGTTTCACGATCGTTTAGTTGCTTCATGAAGCTCGAGAAAGTCTGGAACAGGAGATTTTCGAGCAAGGCTCGTAGACCGGGATCATTCCGTTGATGCACAAGTCCACCGCATGTAGTTCATCGACGTTGGGTGTGAAAAATCAGCTTGGACTTCAACCTCTTCACATAGTCGTTCGGATGTTCATTGTTCTTCAGACATTCTTCCAAAGTCGATAGAAAGTAATTTGCTCGAGACGAAAAAGTATTTCCCATGTAAGGCATTAAACCATTTCTCCCAACTAAATGATGCTCCCTGTGTGCAATGTTGTTATACCAAGTATATGCTCGCCGTCATGGATTTTGAAACTCCTTCAAACAGACAACATGGTTGTGAACATGCTCTCCTAATGCTTCCAAGAATCGAGAAACATGTTCTCGAGCATTCCCCTCCCATTGTAGAAGTGGAACGTTGAGAAGTGTAGCCCTTTGGGAGAGGGGATTCTTTAGGCAAAGAATGATATAGAGGTGATGACGGTGCACGCAGATGGTGTATGGCCTTTCCTCGATTCTCCATAAAACGTTCCGAGATCTTCACGGGTGATGAAACCGCAGTTCGGGCTGTGACTTTGCGGGTTTCACTGCCGCAGGGACCGGAATAACTTCGTGATCCGTAGTTGGAGATGTTTCCTTGTCTTTCCTTTTCTTGAGTTTTATCCGACATCTTGTCAAGGAGAGTTTTGAGGTAGTTACATAGCTCCTTCGAGTAGCATATCATATCGCTTGATTCTTGGCAAGAACTTCCCGAACCTTCATGAGATCAACGATAGTAGGTGGATTTTCCCCGATCTCTTCTGAGACCTACTAAGAGTGGATTGCTTCCAAATGTTGGTTTGAGGAGGAGTGGTATCAACAGCACCGATGTTGGGAGTAGGAACGATTCTGGGTACCACCGTTGTTGCTAGTGCTAGCATTGTTTGGGTTAGGATTAGGAATCGAACTCGACCTAAGATCAACCATCTTTGTGAGAATGGGAGAGATTTCAACCAAGAGATTAATCTCCACCGTGATCGCTAATCATGGATGGGGAAAACGTTTGTCGGTTTTTTAGGAAAGCGGAGAGTCGAGCGTGTTTTCGAGACTCCTCAACCGAGCAAACCGCTGAACTCATGGATGCACGCAAAGGAGTGCTTAGATTCGAGAGATCGATAAGTAGACTCAAGCCTAAACCAAGACAATGGCCGGTTCGAGACAGTCTTGGCCACAGCAGGGAGATGGGGTGATTTAGGAGGAAAGCCGAGAATGTGGATCAATGATGATCAAGGATTGTGGAGGTGTCAAGATTTCGCAAATTGATGAACTCGCTGGAAGTTCGAATAAGTTAGGCGTTGATGGAATTTCGAGAGTGTTGCTCGAAAAAATTGTTGTTGTTCAATCGTGGATCCACTTATTTATATTATCGATGATAGCGAACACATTGATCCGAGAAGTGTGACAGGTTTCATGAGTGAAAGAGTGGGAAAGTGTAAGATCGCGGGTGAAACCAGGTTTCTGTGTCGTCGCGAGACTTGGTTAACAATTCACCCACTACTTTGCTAACTCCCTAACTGATTGCAACGACTTACTCACATTTATCATCGCGGATGAATCCACAGGCCGCAGTCATGTACTCAAAACCCCAATTGATATCCCCATGTGACGTGATTGAAGTCTCACGTAATCGTGGAGTCCTGTATTTACGTACGTGTATTTTATTAGTCAGTTGTTGACTGCTTAGAATCTAAGTTTTAATGAATACACATGATTGTCGATTGTCACGATTCATGGATTTGAACGTGTTAGTTCTTATGTTGGCATTGTCAGGTGCAATTATTGTAAATTCGAGCATTTGAGCAAGCATTTATCGATTCAACGGTTAGTATTGATAGTTGGACAATTGGGAAAGTATCTCTCAAGCGAATTAGTGAATATTGATAGTTGGATAAATATTCGAGCAAGTGAGCAAGTATTGCTCAATTCGACGAATTATTGATGAATTCATTGAATATTGATAGTTGGATCAATATTCGAGCAACTTAGCAAATTTGTAGATTATCAATATTGTGGTGGATCAATATTCGAGCAACGGAGCAAGTATTGCTCAATTCTAAGAATTATTGATCATCGAGCAATTGGAGTATTGCTCAATTCGACAAATTATTTATTTATTGGTGACGTGATTTTTGACCCAATAAAATATTAAAATATTGGTAGATTACCGAACATTATATAATTAATTCGTGTGTTTTTACTACCGGATTGACATAAATTTATTTAGTATTTGAACTTACTCAAATGGTGATTTGTTGAGCGTTTTGTTCAAACCTAATTTTGAGCAATTGCTCATTGATTGACGAATTGCTGAAAACAGGTCAAGAGCGAAGGAGGGACCGATCACATGTGGACTATGGACGTCCATGTGATGCCCAATTTCGAGTGAAGCGTTACCAGGTGTTTATGGAGTGAAAACTATCCTGCTGATTTGGTAATTTGGGGTGTGTGAATGAGGAATGAATCTAAACCTAAACAAATGTTGTTCTTGTGAGTGCCAGATTCGGAAATCATTCAGGCAAGTCCGGCCTTAACCAAGAAATGGCCGATTTCCAGGACTTGTTCCCGGTCCAAAGTGAAGGACATGGGGTTGATCTTATGGAGGGAAGCGAAGTTAAGGTGTTGAGATTGTGAAGATGTTGGCTTGCTTACGACTTGTAACAAAGGTGAACCGGCTTACATGATGCAAGCTATCGATTCAGTGTTTTGCATTAACACCAGTTTCGTATTTTGTCCTGGGACTTGCTCTTGTCGGTGGGAAATAGGGAGGAGAACCTATTTATACAAGTCATTGAGCCTTATTCACGTCTCTAAGTGGGAAGTGGAGGAAGTGGAGTGATGGAGTAGTGGAGTTGTGTGTCGGTGTTACACGATCAGTCTTGCATACTTCTCCAGCATCACCGCTAACCGTCCATAACTTCCTAACACGTTCTTGTGATAAGCGCGTTGCACGCCGCACTGTAAACCGGAACCAATACCCCAGCATGTATCCCCCGCTTGTGACATGATTGATGTTTGAATGTGTGGATCGTGGGTCCACGAAAGGTAGCATGTAATGCTAAATTGAATAACCGCATTATTCGTGAAGTTGATACTTGTGAAGTATCATGTGTATTTTATGCAGGTCGCATCCTGGTGTGGTAGAGGATGGGTGGTGATTACCACGACGCCTCACTTGACCAATTAACTCGACCAGGGTTATAAACTGGCCGGTGAAGTTGAACTACGAGATGTTCTTGGAGACACTCATCTGCGCCGTTAATGAATTAGGTTTTCAAGAGCTTATCACTCTTTCTTGCCTTGGTCGAAACCAAGCATGGGATATAATTTTGACAAGTGCCGACCGTGCATGTGTGTAGACAACATGACGTGTAGGCGCCTATACCCATTACCTCACAAAAGTATGATCCGGGCCACCAGTTCGTCCTGATGAAGTTGAGTGGTCGTGATCAATTTGTGACAAAAGTGCCGCAAGAGCCGCGTCATGCCCATCGGCAAGACGTTCCAAGATGACCAATCTTGGCCTGTCTTACGATTGGTCTCGGTGTGAAGGTGGTAGGCTGGTGTTCACGCCTATACCCGAATATCCCATGAAAACGTGATCCGAGCCATCCAAATAAATCGCGGCGAGATTGAGCGGCCGAGATCGGCTTTGCGGTTTGGGAGGTGCGACCACGCTAGTTTGGGCGCGCGTCTTGGAATGACCAGGGGCGTGATATGCCTTGCCCGAGGTGGGTGAGGGGATAGATGGGTCCACGGTGGTCATGCCGGTATGACCAGGACCTCGGCTGTCTAATCTTGGACCCTCCATTCGTACCCGAGAAGATGGACGCCGTGATGCTCAAAACCCTAATTTTGGGTTTCAAAGGAGCGTTCGCCAATGCTTCATTCGGCGCACTTAATCGGGATAACCAAACCATGGCTGGTCCTGACCCATTGGTCAGTATGTGGAAGGCCCACAGTGATTGTGTTGACATGCTCCTGTGCCCTTTGAATCTACATCACACCCTCCATCTATACCGCGAAGATGGATGGTTAAGACTATTTCACACATGTAATATGCCGCAAACCCTAATTTTAGGGTTTTCCGCCCATACCGCTATGGTTTGGACGTTTTGGCAAGCTAGGCCATTTGGAGGGAGGCCGCCATGCGGGGTCCGCGTTGGTTCGGCAGCGGGATATTCCATACCCGGGGGTGATGGAATATCCGGGGTCATCCAATCATGCTTATGAAGTCGATGATCACATCATATCCGACCGATACGGTCAGTGGATGCTCAATCGGGCTAGTATAATACACCGAGAGGGGCTTGCGAGTGCCTTGGGCCTTATGGGGTTACAGGTGAGATCCACGAGCCTCGGCCTCGTACCTTTGGTATATTTTGCTGTAAGTGTTTGAGCCTATGTTTTGATCGACACTTGCATTTGCACGTGCCTAAATAATATCGGCGGTATTACAATAGCGATACGATGAATATCAGTGGAGATTGCCCGGAATGGACACTACTACTTTGACCACGATTGTGCATAGTGGTTGGGAAAAACCAACCTGAGGTTGTGGGTCATACCATGGTGAACCCAATTATGACTCTCCATTTTTGGTCATCTGAGCAGAAAAAGGACTATTCACGATACTAGTTCCCTCGTCTTTGGACGAAACAATTCATGATTGAAAGCAGATCGCCTTATGATCCTTAGTTCTGCCTAGTCATGGAAAGTCTCTCAAGCGATGGGTGTTCCTTACAGTCTGATAGGTCACAGCAGAAGAGGTCTCTCAAGATTTTGGTGAAAGAAGCTAGGATTTTGAAAGAGCGAGAAAGAATTTATCGGAATAATCTTGATTACGAAATTTAGCCAACAAAATGAGAATAGTTATTAGCATAATCAAGATAGCGAGGTTAGAATTGGTAACACTACATTTAAAGAAGGTTAAACCATTTTCATATTATTATGATGATTACGATAAGGATAGTGTTTGATCCAAGAATCTGATAGGCATAGTATGTCAGGGAATTTGTTACTCAATTGAGCTATAATGATAATATTTCTAGTTGAAATCAAATAATTTTAATAATTATTTACTTTTATTCAAAGGGCGGATTTATTCAGAGATACTCCGGTTTAGACGATGTAGTATTTCCTTTTTGATTCACGGCCAGGGTGGCTTAGAGGGTGAGTTTATTCTAAAGATAATATTTTAGAGTCTACAGATTTAGAAACGACGGTCTTAGAACGAAGAAGATGAACTACGTAGAGCTTTTAAACATGTATGAGGATACTGTCCACTCTGAATATATGACCTACGAGAAGCTTAATTGACCATTTCAGGGAGTTAGATTGATCTAGAAATTGGGGGAAATTGTAGCTAACGTCACATCTTGAGACACCCAAAACTCTAAGTTTGGGGGTGACTATCATTCTCCCGTGCCTTACCTTTAGCTCTTGCGGAGATCCCTCACTTGGGACTTGATATATATGCCTCTGACCATTATGCGATTTGCCCTTCATCTTGGTTCTCAGGAACTTTAATAGTGTCAGGAAGAGATTGATTGTTAGAAACCCATCCTACAGTTGATGTGGTTTTTACCTAGGGCTATGATACAGGAATTGATTTTGTTTTCCCAGATATTTTTCAACCAATTGTGGGAACATTATATATTTGAGATGTGTCGATTATTAAGTTACGAGACTAAACCT
>JAJJWW010009035.1:0-98268 GCA_023531295.1 Papaver armeniacum
TTCACTCCCCATGTTCCATGGTGCGGGTATGTTTTCCATTAGGATTATAGCTTCCCATATCTTCTCCACACTAGCATTCAAAGGTGGCATTTTGATTTATTCACATATTATCTTGTGACTTCGCTGTCCTCTGTGATAGTTTTGTCTCTGACCTCCATAAGTTTCTTGCGGCTGATCAAGTCTTTGGATTTTGTTATTTCCACCACGGCCATAGAAGTTTCTCTCTCTCGAATTCTTCTTGATCACGACTCCCCATAACTACTTGCTTTTGCTGATTATCATCCATTATCCTCTCTTGTTGCCCTTGCGAGGTGCTCGCCACTGTATTTATTAACTTGGGTAACAAGCTTGCATTCGCTACTCTTGAACTTGTATTCGCAATGGGGTATGATTCCATCTCATTTTGCTTTTCCTCAAGAGAAATATACTCCTATTGAAGTTCTTGCAACTCAGTCATTGTGATCGTATTCTTGATTCTGAAAATTTGAATGTATAACAAATTGGTTGCGAACATAGCGTTGATGAATGACAGAATGAGATATCTTTCGTCCACACGACCAGCCATATCACTACACATTGTCTTCCACCTCACAGTTAGATGCTTCAAGCTTTCGCCAACCCTTTGCTTCAACCCAAATACATCTTCAATGCCGGGTCGCGAGGAATTGTTACTTATATACGCCCTAAAATATAGCTTGTAAATGGTTGAAAGATGTTATAGTATTCTTTGGCAAACCTTCAAACCATTTTAAGGCCTCTCTGTTAAACTTGATGCAAAATATTTGCACAATATTGCATCATGATTCTCCCATTGTAACATACATCTCACATAAGCTTTGATGTGTTGTACCGCACAAGTTGTTCCATCGAAAATCTTTGGTTAACGCAGTAAATTGCACTTTGGGGGTATTCCTCCTAATTGTACTTCTTGTGTGAATGGAGTTTTCGTGACTTCCTCTATGGCTTCATCCAGGTTGTCTTTACCTCTTCTCTTTTATTATTTATCATTCCTCTCATTTCCGCTAACTCTCTCAAAATTTGTTCATTTATACTGCAATTTGGATCCATTGGTCTTTTAACTCCGCCTCACTTCTTCGGCGTTCATCTCTGTTTTGACTTTCTTGTTCATCCTTTTATTCTCGTCTTTCTATGTGATCTTCTCTTTCACTTCTTTCATGAATTCGCACACCGTTATATCTCTCATTTTCTCCTCTTTGCCGCCTTTCAGTTCTCCTTTGTACTCTATCATATTCTTCATTGATATTAACATTATTGCGATTTCGCTCACGCCTCCTTTTTCGGTTATCATGATTATTCGCTTAATTGCCTCTTGTAGTTCTTGTTCTTCCACTTCTCGCTCTTAGTCTTTCCTCTCGCGAGCTAGATATGCTTGTTCAAGTATAATGTCTTTCAATTTCATCTTCAATCACTCGTTCATTTCTTTGTATTTCTCTCCCATGTAATATTCTCCTTCCTTCTCCCCGATTTTCTTCGCCATCTTGATTATTTCGCCCCGATGACGGTGTCTATTTTCCTGATTTCTATCATTTTGCCCGTTTTGAAGAGTTCCAGCACGCTGGATATAACGATCTTCCATTATTTCTCTTCCTTCGCGACGTTCTTCGCCTGGATTTTGTATTCCCTCTCGAGTTTCTTCATTAACATTTTCTATAGGCAAATTTTATCTTATTTCTTCTCTAACTGATCTTGAACTTGATCTTGTAGTCCTTCTTGACCTCCTATTTTGTAATCTCATGTTTTCCATCCTCAATTGATGATTTTGCCTTGTCAAATTCGCACGTTCTTCTGCTTCTAACCGCCTTTCTTCATGTATTGTTTGCCTCAATGCCTCTAATGTTGCAATCTCTTCATTTCCATGAATTATTCCTCCAATTACTTCTTGGTATCTCTCCTCTTGTCCATTGCCTCCTAATTGCTGCTCTTCTCCCATTTCATCTACAGAATCTGATCGCCAAGTATGTACACTCACTTTGTCATAATCCACAGTTCTATTTTGTATTGGTGTACATTGAATTGGCGGTTGAACTCGATTTTGTCCATTGTTCCTTGTATTCATTCTTGAAGATTCCCCCATCTCGTCTCTCCCTTCTCCAGCAAGTCTCCTACTCCTTCTAATAGTTGTTGGTTGTTTTGATGCATGTCTTCTTCTAGCCATTTTTCAATCTTAATGAATTGTTGAAAATTATATGAAATTCCTTCCCTATTACTCCAAATTCTTTCAAATCACAATATCAATCTTCAACCAGTCCCTGTTTCTAGCGCCATATGTAATTGCAGGAAATCCTACAATACACACCTCACAAGAATTCATAATATCTAACACATATTTAAGATCAACAATCAATCTCTTTATTAATTGAGTTAGAAATTTTACAAGAAGGAAGTGAAATCAAGAATATAATTGCTACTCAAAACTTTCTCTCTCCTCAAAACTTTCTCTCTCGTCTAAAAAAGATCTCTGTCCTTTCTTAAGCCTGTTCGGCTCTTTATATAGGACATTACATAGTGGATGACAGCTAAGCTGTCCTTTATTTTCGGATCTGACTTGCGACACTCTCGCAAGTATTCAAATGTTAAATCTCGCAACACTCCTAAATCTCGCTTGAGGGTATTCATATCTTTCTCGTGTTCAGGTTGTCGTCATCCGTTGTGTCATTTATATTACCCATCTGTGATATCTTCGCAATGTGTCGTTTATGGATTTCGCAAGGGTCTAGATGTTGCGATATTTTGATCCTACAGTTAAAGAAGAAATTCTTCTGTATCTCCTCTACAACTCTGCCATCTGCATCTAGGTAATGCTTCATTCAATCTGCAACACCTTGACTTATGTTTCCCTTAATTTCTATCTACGAACTGATCGTAGGGTTTAGAAATTTTTTTTTTTTTTAGTTTTTATATTTTCTGTGAATATTTATGGTAGACTCATTTTTTTTTTTTATGAAAATTGATGGTAGACTCATCTGCTTCATCTAGGATGGTGAATGAGCCCAGCCAAAGACAGGAGATATAGAAGAGCAAGAAAAACAAGAATGATAGACCATCAAAAGACTTTTTTCTTGGCCTATCCTTGGCTCTTCCGCCAACGCTCTATGGGTGCCCTCGTCTCCGAATTTGAGAAATCGAATTTGAACATTACAGGTAAATATGATTTTCTTTTAACAAATTTATTTCTTTAGTGTTCTTTTCATGTCATCTTAATTGATACTTTCAAGTTAATATGCTAACATGTTTTTTTTAAGTGATTATGAAAGCTACCAATTCAAAGAGCTTGGTTTCTGTGTATCTATATGCATATTGAAGCACCCAACCATGGGATTTTACCGACCTTTGAGATCTAGATAAAGAAGTATGAGATGTCAATGAACATTGAGGGAATATAATATCCAACAATCATAATCAAGGATAAGATCTAAAGGTTAAGTCTCCAAATCCAAAGCGAATGAGTTGTTTACATGACTCACAGGAGGACCCTTTATTTTCTTGCATGTTAAATTTTAATGGCATAAAGCCTCTGCCTTTTATGCATCATATATCTCCATTCTATGTGACAGGAAACAGACTGTCTACTCCAGCGACTCACATGGGGAGAGGATTGAAGAGGATATTGAACTATGGTAACTATGGTTCGGTTCTGTTAATTTTATGGTTTTGCACGTTAAATTTTAATGGTATAAAGCCTGTCTTTCTCATTTATCTCCATTTCTACGTGACAGGAGAGAGACTGTTTACACCAGCTATTCAGGGTATCAGGCGAAAATTGATATTGATTTGTGGTTCTGTTCCATTGACTTTGACAAAACCATTGACTTTGAGAAAAGAGCTCAGGAAAGTACAAAGGTGGTATTTGTGCTTCCAGGGGGGAAGATATACGGCCGATGGGACCAAGTTAGAGCTGTATGGAAGCTTGATGCCTCCTGCTATAAGATTTAATTTTATAGGTACTTGATTTTGGATCGTTGAACTTCATGATAATCACACAATAAATATACATAAAATGATTTATGAGAAATACCATATAACGTTATTCCGTAGCTCGTTGTTGATCAACTAGTGGTAGACGTAATACCTTGTGGAGGTCATGGTTTCTCCTTCTTCACCTGTTATGTTATGAATTGTAAATTCTCCGAACCCAATACCGATGGCTATTGTGTTCCTCTTATAGGTAGAAGGAGGACCAAGTTCCTAGGGTTTAGTTGTAGCATTAAATCTCGACCGTCCATCAAAGAAGAGATATTAGGAAATAATCCCATAAATGGTAACCGCCATAATTTAGCAATATTCTTAATTAACCAAAGTTATTACATGGGCCCACAGGATATTTCTATATGTATAGAAATATTCTTACATTCTCTCACTGGTCCATGTGATAACTTATTTAACGGATAATTATAGAAAAACATGAGCGCGCATAATTGCTAACAAATTTAATGGTTAAACGTAATACCTTAACCAAGCAAATCATGTGTGCGAGTCATGGCGGTGACACATTGTCATGTTATCAACATGTCCCCTTCCATGTACCACAACACAAGCAACTTACTTAATCATGCCTTAAATGGGGATATCATAATGGTCCAGTTATGTCTTCAAAAGAAAGACAATTTATGTTAACATTCATCCATTTACATAAGTGTATGCTAAATATGGATACAGAAATAAATTCAGAAGTACATTATTAAGAGCTCAATTAGTTTTCAAAAATAAGCACATAAATTAGCTGATTCAATAATCAATTACTCCCACAGACCTAAGATTTTAATCTTTTCTTAAGAGGTCTAAAAGGTAATTGTTCATTAAATGCATCTCCGAATGCAATTGTGCTTAAGCGGTAAATGAACAACTATTGTTTCTGAATTTCCTAATTCACGCATATATACTCAAGGTTCATGTGTTTTGTTCCTTTTGTATCATATCGCGCTTTAATGTCACAAGCTAAGACGGTAAATTTCAAAGAATGTAGAGACAAACCTTAAGTCTCTAAGTATCGCATCATAAATATTCAAACTCAATTGTGGGACTAGTATTAATGGATTCTTCCTTTATGGAATCCATACATCCACAAAAATTGAAGTCTGAAAACCCAATCAACTCTTGTTGGGTTTGCTAACTAATTATAAGACATAAGTTTAAATGGTATCTCAAAATTCTTGATAGCTTTCCTGTAATTTTTTTTTCTTCGATTCTTTAGGCAATTAGTCAACATATTAACAACTTGTTATAAGTTTCATATCAGAATTAAGACGTAATGAAGATTAAATTTATATCTTCTATCCAACATGAAATAAAATCTGTTAAATATGTTATTATTTCAAAATTCCTTGAATATTCGATATATGCCTTATATGAGAGCTTTAGTAATCCATATGATATTACTATCACATGGTAAGCTTCATTGATATCCTTTATTTCAAAAAATATAGAGATATGCATAAAGTCAAGATCACTACTCGTAGGTAGTATGTCTTAACATACAAGACCAAGAGTATGAATTTCTCCCATTGATCTTGAGGTATATGCATAAACCTGTAATAATTTCATCCAAAACTTGAATCATTTATAGTTTTTTTTGAATTTCATATACCATTATGGGAGGTTTGCTTAAATTTCATACTTTGATTTTTAAAATTTGTAGACTAAAATTTATCATTAATAAAGGCTATTTTCACATTTAATTAATGCAACTCTTAGGTCATACTTGAACTACTAATAATACTATGATAATTTGAATAAGTCTTTCTTTGACACGAGAGAAAAACTTATTTATAATCAATGCGTCATTTCAGAGTAAAATCTTTGGAAATAAGTCTTGCTTTATACCGTTTAAAATTGCTATTACAGACGTATTAGGTCAGAAAGACCCACTTTCATACAACTGATTTGTGTCTTTCGAGCAATTAAACAATATCCGAGACTTGACTTTCAACCAATTATTTTTGCTCACATAGCATCAATCCATTAATCAAAATTATTACACATAATATTTGTGAACCGAAAACCGAGTCTTTGCCATTCCATATCAAAATGTAATAAATTCTTGTAAGAAAATCACTGAAACAACATGAATAACTTTCTTTCAATCACATTGAGACCTTCTTAATCTTTGGTTCATGTTGTTATCAAAAAATTTCTTTATTGGCAGTAGTTATATTATGGAGTATTGGATCAGTAATTTGTGGTCCTTCATTATCTAACATTCTGATAATAAGAAGATTCACAATATGTGTAGAAATCTTAAATAAAGAGATCATTATCATGATTTCTTGAACAAATATATCCACGTACTCCTACTGATTATGCCATCATTAACGAATTTATATTTTCGGTTTCAATAAGTCCCATACTACGGTTAGAACATTAATGAATACGATTTGGATTATTTAGGAAAACCAATGAACTAGTAATAGTTTTCAAATCCAATTTTCATTCTTGGGAATGTAAGCCCTCACCTCCAACTGAACAACCATAACTTAAATGTGATTTAAACTAGGTTTCAAACCTTTCTAGTTCAAAGTGTGTCTTTGAAACCGCTTTATCGGAAATCTATTTAAATTACGATTCTGAAAAAGAACAAACATCCACAAATGTATAGCCATTATGCATGGCTCATCATGCTTCTAACCATTTTCATAAAAGTATGATTTAGCCTTTTGATATACACTATCATTCCAAGGATAAGTTGGCCTTGTGTATTGAGCAACAATTCCAAACTTTTGAAGATATTATGCAAAAGATTTGGGATATTATCCTGTTTTGTCATACCTTTTACAATATTTACCACCTTTGTCAGACTTTATGATTTTCACTTTATCTATAATTGCCTCTCAATTTTAATAATGAATGTTCGATAAAACATCCATGGATTGAGATTCATAATGCAATCGATAGATTTACACAGTAACGCGAAAAATCATCAGGTGATAAAAAAATTTATCTTCCAAAAAACTGGACCATTAAAAGTCTACAGAATAATCATAATATACAATTAAAAAGAACAAAAGCTGAAATTTATAATAGAGATAAATGACAATTAAGCTTACAATAGTTACATACCTTCAATAAAATTCTCCTGTGGGTAAACCCTTATCAAGGAACAATGTGAGACATGAAAAATATCTGTGGAAATTTTACATTCTCATAATTCAACATTATGTCTGTCAAATACTACAACTAGAATCACATGTGGGCAACTCACGTCCTAAAATGTATTAACAAACTCCAATAATTCTAAATATGTTCAACCTAATATAATGTGAATTGTAGTCACCTGCGGGTGGCTATTATTTCACATGTATATGAAACATTTAGATAACCTTAATGTTGTTTTAACGTGTGAAGAAAAACTACTTGTGAGCAACATTGTTCTAATCGTTAAATCAAACTAAGAGGACTCAAAATATACAACACTTACCAGATAAGAGCATAGCATCACTGTGGTGATAACTAAACTATCCAACAAACATGTACAATTGCAAATATCACACTAAAGTTTCTTGTGATATTGCACATCCCCCACTCAATGATATGGACATACTTGATCTCGATCATAAATTTAGTCGCTTATAAACAATAATGAGTAACCCTAAAACATCAATCACGAACATTTATTCAAAAGCATGCCATACATAAATTGTGAAAAAATATCAACACCCTATAATCGAAAAATATCCAAACATAATGAATTTTTTCTTAAACCAAAATCGAGCATGAAGCAAGTCTATAAATATAATTCTATAATGAAATTTCGTTGAAGAAAAATTCTTTGATGCATCGCTCATTTAAATATGATACAAACTTAAAGATCATGATAAATAACGGATATATAATGAATTAATATGAAAGGTGTTAAATAGGCAATGAATATCATTTTCAGAAATATGGAGAAATTTATCAAAAATAAAACCTCAATTTCATAGAGGATGCAATAAGTTTTGGACAACATAATAAAAATATTCATGAAAATATGAAAAATTCGTAATAGGTTACTCAACTCGATAATGAGTTAATTTATGTATATTTTCTTTTATGCACTTTTAAGAAATAACGTAAAATCATGTGCCAATTATTTAATTACCATAATGTATGATCAGATATTGTACACTTCAATGTTATCTTAAACATGTGAACTCAAATTACCTGTGGTGATATCCAAACAACTCAAATAATGCCATAATAACTACTAAACCTTGCCTTTACGGCTTGGCGTATTCGTGCTTACAATAAAATTATTATTATTGCTAAGATAAAACACTCTAGTATCACTGTGGTGATAACTAAAGAATTATGACCTAAGAATTAAGCACAATAATTTTATACGTACAATTGAAATTATCATCAACATTGGGAGAAAAGTGAAACATAATGACACAAGACACCCTCAAGATTCAAATCAATTCATATCCATAATGTATGATCAAATAAAAATCATATCTTTCAATATTTTCTTAAACATGTGAACTCAAATCACCTGTGGGTAATTGTTGTTTTAATATATTTAAGAAAATATATATTTATTATAAGCACTTGACAATATAATATTATAATGATTATGGTTCAAAAAATTATTTTGAAATCACTGTGGTGATTGTCAAACAACTTAACAATAATGTCATCATCATAAAAATTCGGTAATCGCTAAACCTTACCTTTACGGTTTGGCGAGCTCGTGCTTACAATAACGTTATGATTACCGCTACGATAAAGAACGCTCTAGTATCATTGTGGTGATAGCCAATAGTGTCTCGACATAATGATATTAAAGACAACTAGGTTTTCACCCGTGCGATGCACGGGTCTAGTTCTCGATTATGAAATATAAGATGTTTTAAAACTGATTTCTCATAAAACATTCGATAATCCAATCACCTTTAAAATTATTAATAGGTTTTAACAAACTCATAAAAAATTAATCCAATAAAAGAAAAAGCAATTTTCTCTCATATATTTTTGGTCTGGTTTGTTAATTCCGCAAGGTCCATGAACTGAACAACAATTTTTTAAGCCTGTCTACCTCTAAAGTCCTTTCTTTGTCAGGTATTTTTGCCGATAAATACAATTTATTTCCGAATGATTTTGTGCCATCAGGAAAGTGTTTTTTTGTTGGCAATATAATTTATCCTGGAAGAAGCCTTTCTAAGTAAATTCAAAATATATCACCATTTTTCCATTTTAGAAAATACAAAACTGTGACGTGGAGTATTATTTTGGTTCTACATAGCCCTGTGATAATCGGTTGATCTACATTATTATGAATTTTGACTCCACATAGTCTTGTAATAAGTTCATCTTCATCCTACAGAGTCAAGGAAACATAGTAAACACAAAACTATCAAAGTGTTCATATTAATTAGAAAATCCAAACTACATACCAAAGTGTACAATTTGGTTACACGTACAACTTCTAACTCGGTTCGATGTAGGCCGATATTTGCATACATTAACCTAATCTTGCATCCTATCTCATAAAAAGAAAGGAAAATAAAATTGATCTTGCAAATATGCTTGCAGGTGGAACAACAGAAACAATCAGTCATCTGACTCTTTGCATCATAAAACAAAAAAAGCACACTAATCTAGTCGATCTCATAACAAATATAAACATACATATACGGGCGTTCAAGCTTAAGTTGTAGTATTTGCCTGGTTCATTTCTTGAGTGAGATAACAAATATCACCACCCTGGGTTTTTCAAAATGTATTTATCATAATTCCAAGTTACGTTATGATAAAAATTCCTATAGCTTCCAACTATGAAGATCACACTCCAAAAATGAAACCTCAAAGACGGATAAACTTAATAAAGGAAAAAAGAAAATAGAATGAGAGGGTAAAAAATTCTACAAAACAAAAGGTTAACCATACACAACGCCCTTGCATTTTGATTTAACAGTTCCTACACCACAAGTAAAAGTGGATTTAAGGGTTAAAATCCATTTATTAACTCACCCATATATCAACAAGGGGTGCCATCAACAACTGCAACACAAACAACACCGAGAAGAGGTACCATCAACAAAAACAACTGCAAAACAACAACAACAACAACTGCACATCAATTAAAAAAAATAGATAACAAAATCCGGAGAAGAAAATGCAAAATCCTAGCAGAAGAAAAACCAACGTAAAAAGAATTAAGTCTTGGCTTTGCTCGAGTTATTTATAAAGAGTGCAACTTAGCACAGAAATACCATAAAAGAAAAACGTTGTTTGGGAAAGAATACAAATTGAACACCCAAAAATATAAAGGTATGTAATTTTTTAATTTTCTATGGCTACGCCATATTCGAATAGTCATGATAGTTGCCGCAACAGTTTTCTATAGAAAATATGCAACATATTCTAAGGGTCTGGGATTAGTTTATTTTCTTATTTATTGTTCTATGGAAAGACTATGAAAATCCATCTAATGTAGCTTATTCGTTTTTCTGTTAGCTTGTTCCATTCATACTATTTTGTTTCAAATAATCGACGTCTTTGTGTTAATGATTTGTATTTTTGGATTATTTGACAGTTTCTTTGCAAAAGAGAAACACCATTTGATTTCGATCCACATGTTAGTACTATATATGTTGTAATCCATTTCGTTTCAGTTCAAACCAGACTGAAAGAAATTCATTTGCTCGGTCTGTTAAGACTTTATAGTTTGAAATCCACAGGATATTTTTCATGTCTCACAGATATTTCTGGTTCCGTCGCTGTTAATTCATCGCTTATTACCTAGCTTACAACATTAGCCCACCCAAACATAAATTCCTGGTTCCGTCGCTGTTAATTAACCAAAGTTATTACATGGGCCCACAGAATATTTCTATATATATAGAAATATTCTTACACCTGCAAGATACACGAGTAAGTTACTGTTCAGGATACGGAGCATGTTTTAAATTATGTTTTGCTGAAGGGCTACACGTTCATGCATAACATTTGAAGAGTTTCTGGATTTTTTCGCAGAACAGTATTAACTTACTTGCTTGCTAGGTAATAAGCGATGTCATAGTTTTGCTCAGCTTTCACAATTATATTCACTTTACTTGTTTGCTAGCGTTGTGTCTTAGTTTGCTTGGCCTTTTATAAATGGTAGAATGTGAATTGCTACGTCAATATGTTACCGGATATTGATGGCGTGGCAAATATATATCTGAGGGTGTGATTTAACTGTTTTGCCTTTTACCTTTGCTTGCAATTGCATAGTTCTTAGCTGTGCACTAAACAGACCTCGTGTCCCGCAACAACCCATTTATTTATTTATTTTTTGTTAGTTTGCTGTGGTAAGAAAATGTACTAGAATCCATGTTTTACTTTTGTAGGATAGTACGGGTTATTATCCTGACGTCTTTAGGGGCGACCCCAAAAGAATTAGGGGCGACATAAAAGACAAAATAAGTTGAAAATACTTATATGCCCCTTCATAATCGGTAGTTTAGGTTTTTTTAGCTACCGATCGCAAAATTTCATTTTTGGGGAAACTCTATATTCGGTAGTTATATGAACTATTTTGACTACCGATTATAGGCTCAACCAAATTAGAAAAATAGAGGATTTTTGCAAAATCTCATTTTGGGAAACTCTATATTCGGTAGTTATATGAACTATCTTTGACTACCGATTATGCTAGGATTTCGGTAAAGAGGTCCACTGTATAATCGGAAGTCAGGATACCTTCATTTACTACCGATTATAGGCTCAACCAATGCAGTTGAAAAAGCTCGGTACGTGCATGGATGTGGTATGAATACAATGCCGGTACGCTATACATGGGGTTTGGGGGGGTCCGGGGGGGCGTAGCCCCTCCCGACTGTGTTCGACCTGGTTTTCCACTGCCGGCACATTCATTTAATTCTCGAGAATAATTGAATCGGGAGTCAAGATAACTTTATTTACTACCGATTATAGGATAATCAAAATTCAGAAAAAATAGGATTTTGGCAAAATCTCATTTTGGGGCTACTCTACATTCGGTAGTTCTATGAACTATTTTGACTACCGAATATGGTTGGATATTTGTAAAGAGAGCAAGGATAATCGGAAGTCAGGATAACTTCATTTACTACCGATAATAGGCTCAACCAAAATCAAAAAAAAAAAAGGATTTTTGCAAAATCTCATTTTGGGGCAACTCTATATTCGGTAGTTATATGAACTATCTTGACTACCGATTATGGTAGGATATTTGCAAAGAGAGCCACTGTATAATCGGAAGTCATGATAACTCTTCCTTTCTTACCGATTATAGGCTCAACCAAAATTCAAAAAAAAAGGATTTTTACAAAATCTGATTTTGGGGCTACTCTATATTCGGTAGTTATATGAACTATTTTGACTACCGATTATGGTAGGATATTTGCAAAGAGAGCCACTATATAATCGGAAGTCATGATAACTCTTCCTTTCTTATCGATTATAGGCTCAACCAAAATTCCAAAAAAAAAAAGGATTTTTGCAAAATCTCATTTTGGGGCTACTCTATATTCGGGAGTTAAATAACCTAAATTCCCTACCGATTATGGTAGGGAATTTTTGTCAAAGGTCTACTTTAATCGGGAGTCAATATAACTTTATTTACTACCGATTATAGGATAGTCAAAATTCAAAAGATGAAGGATTTTATTTTGGGGATACTTTATATTCGGAAGTTATACAAACTAAATTTACTCCTATTGTTGATTAACTACCGATTGTATAGTTATCTACCGATTGTAAAGGGTAGTTTGGCCATTAAAAAAATGCCCGGAAGTTATCTACCGATTATGGATTAACCTCCCGATTATGACATTTTTTTGTCGTTTTGTGTCGCCCCTAATTCTTTTTGGGTCGCCCCTAAAGACCCCAGGGTTATTATTGCTATTTTTGGTTAATGTTTGAACTTTTAACCTCATCTAAACGTTTGTCTGGGTTTTATATTTATGTGCGACTAGTTTGTGAGTCTTTGACACAACAAAGGCGAGTGTATTTAACACTTATGTCTTACTGAGTCACTGTTCTAGGATAAGAATCAGTGATGATGCTTACATCTTTGTGCTATTTAAATGGCATTTATGAATCTGGCTACTCAACACTTACGAGCGACACTTTTTATTCAACAAATTCTTTTCTATGCTTGCTTGTATATGTTTTGGATTTGTGTACTTTATTTGACATTCATTTCTTCATAAATGGGTACAATTATCCCCTATATCCATTTGATGGTTTAAAAGCACTGTGATATTCATTTGATGATCATCTTGCTCACATAAATTTTTCCTATGAAGAAGCTCCTTCTGATAGACTTTTATGCTGGATATAAATTCTCATAGTCTTCATTTTTTTAGTCCTTCAATTTGTCTTATGATTGAACCTATAAATCATACTTCTCTTTCAGTTGGTAACCAATGTTTTATGTTTATCTCTTCATTGTTAGCAGAGCACGTGTGTATCTTTCTTTATGTGGTTATATGCTCAAAACATTAAATCACACTGTGATTGTCCACTCGTCTTTGGAATCCGATTACCTTTCTAGATTGCAATTTCCTTGAATATAAGATAAAAAATGGTTTTCTTTTTTTTTTTATTTTGGTTTACTTATTTTCTTTTGATTGCTTCTTCGATCTGTTTATTTGATTATTAGTGTTGGAAATATGGGCACTCATGTGTGTGTGCATGCCCAAAATCCATCTTGGGTGGTTATATAAAATCATGTGCTTGACTTTGTCAAAAGAAAAATCCTTCACCAACTAACCAAGCCATGGTGAAACATGTGTCTTGTTTCTTGCCACCATGTGTTTGCATGATGCTAACAAGTGTTTAATCACTTACTCCATATGTTTATCTCCATGCTAACAAGTGTTAGAACTTGCTCCAAGTGTTTAGTTCTTCCTTGACACTTTTCAAGAGAGGATACTTGAAGTTTGAGTATAAATAGACTTCTAGTTTCATTTGTTGAAACATAATAATAAGAAGTAGAAAATACTACAACTCAATAGTAGTGAGTTTAGCAAGAGATAAACCAAGTATGGAGATTAAGCTATAGAGTTCTATGTGAGCATTCAAGTTAGCTAGTATTCAAACATTAGTTGTAGAATCACCAAAATCCCTTAGTGTCTTTTGGAGAAGAAGTTGAAGTTCTATACGGTATTTAGTTTGTGGAAATATAGTTTGTGCTCGTTTTTGTGGCACCTACTCACCGCCGAGTTTGAAGGTTCAAGAACGTGAAACGCAAGTGATCCACCGGTCCTAATTCATCCACATTTGGAGCGATTACGAGGTATGAATTAATAACCCGCTTCCGCATTTGATTTGTTCAACTTACATACATATCAGTTATATATGACTAACATTGGTATCAGAGCCTTTTATGCGTTTTTGTTATTTTTTGAATGAACCATGGAATAAACGGCCACTTCCTAAAAGGACTATGACCTAAAATTAACTATGTGGAGCAATCACCTTTGTGGTTCAATGTGTTCCAATTTCTGGTCTTGCACCGACTATCCAATGGACCATCGACTAAAAGGCCTTTGCCTAAAAGGACCATGACCTAAAATTAATTTTGTGGAACAATCAACTTTGTGGTTGATTTAATTAATTCCATATAAATACAATATTATGCAGGATATTAATTTTTTTTTAATATGATTAATTTGTTGAATCATGTTGTTTAATTTAATATCATTGGTTTAATCATAAGTGTCTTGCTCAACAAAAATACTTAGTGTATGTGTTTGCGAAAATATATATTACTTTGTGTATTTTCAGAATTTTAGAAAAATCTAAAAGTGGATTTTTCATTGTGGAAATTTCTGAGGAACCCAATTTTGATTTCTCTCTCTTCTAGAAATCCATCATTAAAATTACATATATCTGTAGCCCAAAATATATAATCTACGGTTAAAAATAGTTTGTTTAGAGTGAATCTAAACTTCCATTATTTCAGATGGACTAAACTAACCCTAATCCATTATATACCATTAAGAAGAAAAATTAAAATATAAGTCTATAATTAATAATCGGTATTAGTCATCAACTAAATGCGCTATAATTGGAAACCATATTTATCAATTAGGAGAGTAAATTTCGGTCATTAATTTGTTTCCATTATTTCCGGTCAGGTGATTCACCTATATCCTAGAAAAGATTTTAAAAGGAACGAACAAGAATTTGTGGAAGTTTGGCAGCATTATCAAGTCCAATTCTTCTTTTCTTCTCTAGTATACGCTAAAAAATGAGATGCTATTGGTAGGAAAAACTCAATATAGACAACTACGCATGGAGTTGGATTATCCAACCATGAGTAGGGTGTTAGATTTTTTCTCCCGTAACTTCTATATCCTCGATTATTCTGTTCTCGAAATTCAGGTCCCGTTTCGGATGTTATGCGAAATTTTGGGACCTAATTAAGTTATGCAAATTAATATAGTCATTTAACCCTAATTGTTGATTAATTTCTTGTTTTCTAAAGTTTATCTTGATAGCATATTGGGATCGGTGATAATTGCGATTATCCCAACTTGTGATAACTGCGATTTTCACATGGGATAACTATAGTTTTCACAATATGAAAATCAATAAATAACAATTTTCACATCAATAAACCATTATACCTATTTTTATCACAACAATAATATATGAAAATTCTATCTTTCACAACGATATATCATCACTTAACTAAAAGGGACTCACATCTTGAAGAAACTAGTGTGTTAACACTATTCTTCTTATAGCAATCAGTTTTGATACAAGATTTTTATCAAAAGATGATGGTATAACTTGAATAAGCAAATGACAATGGGATTTTTTCATGAGCTCTGCTAATGCTTGCTTTTAGAATTAAAAACCAAAGGGAAACGGTGATAAACAATGTTATACCAAAATAATTAAAAGGTCAAATATTTCACCGGAGAATCGGATATAGGTTGCAGAATCAATTAACGAGGTGAAAGTGTTAATTTAGGAATCTCATTAATTTTGTTTTGACTTTTCAAAGTTCTAAATTCTTAAGAAACAAAATATTCGGATTTATTAATACTAATTTAGTTATAGGTTAATTATGTAACTGGTACTATTATAACGATTTTGGACTCGTATATTTAGTATCTTAATGGTGGGCTTTTAATACATAATTTTTTCTAAATGGGCTACATATATTTTCCCCCATTTTTCATTACTTCTGAAACGGGGCATATTTTTATTTTATTTTTCATTAGTTAAAAAATAATTTACTTGCTTTATTTTCATTAGTTGAAAATAATTTCAATAATATATGTTTTAAAACGATTGCATATTTTTGCTTTATTTTCGTTAGTTGAAAATAATTCGTGAGCGAGGTACTTTGAAAATTAATAGCAAGAAACTCCTGATTTCGTGTCCGTTTTCCACGTGATGTACTTTGTTTATATGTAGCTTATTTATCTCTGTTGATAGATAACTAATCATCATATGTTGGTTGATTTTAAGTGGTTTTATTGGCTTAAGTTATGTGCTTTACCAATATTTATTAGTCTAAATTAATTGATAGAAGTTATATTAAAATGCATATTTGGGTGATGATTATGAGCCTAGCGAAATTTTCGATCTCGGATTTGTGTGTAGATATGATTTTATCAATTAGATTTTGAGACAATATAGTGAGTGTACACATAATAATAATGTCCAACTTTGTGCAACAAACGTGTAGAAATGGCTAGCAACAATGTGATTGCTGATCTCAATAAGGGTGACAAACTTGATGGGAAGAACTCTGATATGTGGCATAGAAAAATCCGATACTTGTTGGATTAAGGAGGAAAAATGGAACTCCTAACAAATGAAATGGTCCGACCCACAGAGGGTCATACTTCCCAACACCGTCGTGATCTTGAAGCCTACGAAACTTGGGTTAAGAAAGATCGTAGTGCACGCCACACTATGTTGAGTAGCATGCACAATGATCTTATTGGAGAATATGAGGATTTTCCTACTGCCAAGCAAATGTGGGATCAGCTAAAATTTGACTTCGGGGGTACGTCCACCACTAGACTTCGCAACTTAGTGTTGAAATTTGAGGTCTACTGAAAGGATCCCAAGCATTCAATGACATAACATCTAAGAAGGATGTCGTCAATGATTCGTGAGTTGAAATCTGCTGGGAATGTTCTAAGTGATGAACAACAAGTTTTATTTGTGATAAGATCATTGTCGATTCTTGGGTGCATATGAAGCAAATTCTTACTCATAATGAAAGCATCAAGAATTTTTCCGGCATCCGTCGACACGTTGAGATTGAAGCTAAGCGCCAAGAGGCGACACGTGTGGCTACCTTGTATGCTCAAGGTGAGCGCAAACCACAAGGGAAGCGCAAGAAAAATAGCCAAAGGGATGCGAAAAAGGCAGAAAAACCAGCTAAGCGCCGTCGTGGCAAGCGTGCTGGTAAAAGAGACAAATATAAGATGAAATACTATAACTGTGGAAACAAAGGACACTTTGGCTGTGAGTGCACTCAGCCGAAAAAGGTACTTTGTTCATTTAAGTCTGTTTACACATATGTGTGTTCACATGTAATGGTTGCTCACTCTCTCCCTAAATGGATTGTAGATACAGGAGCAACAAAACATGTAGCTCGAGATCGAGCGGGGTTCGTAGATTATCGACGTATTTCACGTGGTACATATAGAGTTTATATGGGAAATGGCACATGTGAGGATGCTATGGGAATTGGCACATATCAGCTCTCTATTCGCTATGGACGCATTCTAACACTTCACGATGTGTTATACGTACCAGGAATTCATCATAATCTACTTTCAGTTATTTCTCTTCTTAGTTTAGGGTACTCTTTTAAAATAGAAGACGGTAGATTGGACATCTTCTTTTATGGTACTTTGTTTGGACATGGTTATTTATGTAATAATTTCTTTAAACTAGACTTGTTTAATTCTATTTCTTCTGAGACTTTAGTGTCTGATGCTAGTAGTAGTAGTGTTATTGACTGTGTGACTTGGCATGCTAGACTAGGACATATCGGGTAAGATAGGATGACTAGGTTAGCTCGAGAAAGCCATCTTGGCTCACTCACTAAAGTTTCTTTACCCGTATGTGAACCTTGTCTAGAAAGAAAAGCTTGTAGAAAACCTTTTGGTAATGCCAAACGTGCTTCTCAACCTCTTGAGCTGGTACATTCTGATATTTGTGGACCTATGAATGTTAAAGCTAGACATGGTTATTCTTATTTTCTCACATTTATTGATGATTATACGCGATTTGGTTATGTATATTCGATTTCTCAAGCGCTTTGTTGCAGAAGTTGAGAATCAAACTGGGAAGAGTTTGAAGACTTTCCGTACTGACCGTGGACGCGAATATTTATCCCATATGTTCATGGAATTTTGTGAGGGTAAGGGAATAACTAGACAGCTTACTATTCCAAATACTCCGCAACAAAATGGTGTTGCAGAGAGAAGGAATAGGACTTTATTAGATATGGTTAGATCAATGATGTCGCAAGCCAACCTCCCAATATATTTCTGGGGGATGCTATTATGACTGCGACCTATATTTTGAACCGTGTCCCAACTCAATCGGTTCCTTCTACGCCATATGAACTTTGGAAAGGCGAAAACCCTAAGTTGGGTAATTTGCGCCCATGGGTTTTGTTGGTTATGTTCACAACGCTTCTCATGTGTATGGAAAGCTAGGTCCTAGAGCAAGAAAGCTTGTCTTTATAAGATATTCGATTGCTCAAAAGGATATGTGATGTATGGTGAACATCCAAGTGGAGGAATGACTGAGATAGAGTCCAGAGATATTGTTTTCATTGAAAATGATTTTCCTCGAATCAGTGACATTAAAAAAAACTTGGAACTCTTTGAAATATAAGAGAGTGAAGATATCTTACCATCTTCGAGCGAAGGTAGAGAATTAGTTTCTCGACCTATAATCGCTGAAGATGGTGGGAGTGGTCTACATCCTAGTAGGAGTGAACCGCTAGAGACACGAGTTTTTGAACCACGCAGAAGTGAGCGTGGAAAAGTACCCCGTCGTCACTTTGAGATTGAAGGGGGAATATTAATGTATGTTGCTGTTTATGGGTAAAAATCATTTCCGCCGATTTCGGTAAATTCGGTAGGTGAGTGAGAAACTGGTTTAAACCCTACACAAATGTGCTGCACGTGAGCACTTTATAGATTCGAGAGATCAATCTGCACAAGTCCGGCCTAAACCAAGAAATGGTCGTTCCAGGACTTGCTTCGGTCACAAAGTGGAGGAGAAGGGTTGATTTGGGGAGGGAAGCAAAGAAAGGTGTTGAGACCGAGAATAATTCGGGGAGAGTAGTGTCTCGACTTGTATCGAGAAAGTGAAAGCTTCGGAAGCTTGCAAGAGATGAAAGCTTTTGGAGAGCTTGCAAAGTTGCCTTTTACGAGAGTGTTGTGTTTTTCTCCTGACCGAGACTTGTTGTCTGGTGGAAATAGGTAAGACCTATTTATACAAGTCGAGATTGAAACGTACCCTGGCCTCATGAAGGAAGAGAATAAAGGGAGAAATAATGGGAGGAGGTGGTAACCGCAAGGTGTTTATGGGTGAAAACGTTTTCACCATTATTTCCTCATTTATTTGACCGCTTTATTCCTATTCACGCTTTCTTAATGTGAGCGTAGTGTACGCTGCAAGCTATGACCTCCAAACCAAGACCCTGGAAAGCATCCCCCAGTTTGTGTTGATGTCTCGAGTGTTGGTTGCACCTTGAGTGCAAGTGGCGCTACTAGGGGCGCGTGTGGCATGTGTGGAATTCCTTTGTTGCGGTTGCACTCGAGCGCAAGTGGCAATGCCGAGGCTGCTAGTGGCGTGTGTGGCATGTGCCAATGGCATGTGTGGAATGCCTTGGTGGTAGGTTGTACGTTGAGTGTCGGTGGCAATGCATAGAGTTGCTAGTGGCGTGTGTGGCATGTGCCAATGGCATGTGCGGAATGTCTTTTGTAGGTTGCACGGTTTGCAAGTTAGGCTACCAATGGGTTTTGGCATGTGCCAATGGCGCGTCACGACCAAGTTTGCACGGCTTTCAAGTTGGGCTACCAGCGTACGTGTTTGGCATGTGCCAATGGCATGCGTGGCCAATTTGGATCATGGCCTATTTGGATCATGGCCTGGTAAGAAAAGCTACCAGCCAGCGTGTTGGCATGTGCCAATGGCATGCTCGGCCGTTAGGGCCACGGCACTGGTAAGAAAAGCTACCAAATAGCGTGTTGGCATGTGCCAATGGCACGCTCGGCCATTAGGGCCATGCCCTGGTGAGAAAAGCTACCAGCGAGCGTGTTGGCATGTGACAATGGCATGCTCGGCCATTAGGGCCACGCCCTGGTGAGAAAAGCTACCAGCGAGCGTGTTGGCATGTGCCAATGGCATGCTCGGCCATTAGGGCCACGCCCTGGTAAGAAAAGCTACCAGCGAGCGTGTTGGCATGTGTCAATGGCATGCTCGGCCATTAGGGCCAGGCCCTGGTGAGAAAAGCTACCAGCGAGCGTGTTGGCATGTGCCAATGGCATGCTCGGCCATTAGGGCCAGGCCCTGGTGAGAAAAGATACCAGCGAGCGTGTTGGCATGTTCCAATGGCATGCGTGGACAATTTGGCCTAGGTTGCACGGTTTGCAAGCCTAGGTGCGGCCGCTACTTTGGCATGGCGCGGCTAGGGCCAAGGTAAGGGTGTTTGGCTTGGCGTGGCGTGACCGGCGTAGCTAGGGCCAAGGCGAGTGTGTTTGGCATGGCGCGGCTAGCTTGGGCTAGGTGTGGCTGGCATGATTTGCCATTGGCACGGAGGTGCGGCTAGCATGGTTGGCATGCTTTGGCGCGTTTGGTGTGACTAGCATAGCTAGGGCCAAGGCGAGTGCGTTTGGCATGGCGCGGCTAGCTTGGGCTAGGTGTGGGTGGCATGATTTGCCATTGGCACGGAGGTGCGGCTAGCATGGTTGGCATGCTTTGGCGCGTTTTGGTGTGGTGGCATGATTTTCCATTGGCGCGGAGGTGCGGCTAGCTTGGGCTAGGTGTGGTGGCATGATTTGCCATTGGCACGGAGGTGCGGCTAGCATGGTTGGCATGCTTTGGCGCGTTTGGTGTGGTGGCATGATTTTCCATTGGCACAGAGGTGCGGCTAGCTTGGGCTAGGTGTGGTGGCATGATTTGACATTGGCACGGAGGTGCGGCTAGCATGGTTGGCATGCTTTGCGCGTTTGGTGTGGCTGGCATGATTTGCCATTGGCACGAGAGGTGCGGCTAGCTTGGGCTAGGTGTGGGGGCATGATTTGCCATTGGCACGGAGGTGCGGCTAGCATGGTTGGCATGCTTTGGCGCACTTGGTGTGACTAGCATAGCTAGGGCCAAGGCAGAGTGCGTTTGGCATGGCGCGGCTAGCTTGGGCTAGGTGTGGCTGGCATGATTTGCCATTGGCACGGAGGGGAATTAGGGTTTTGTTCGTTGTAACCCTAATTTGAAAAAATACCCCCTATTAATTACTGATTATATGCATTAAATGTTCTAATAAATGTGTCACCGGTGACATTAGGTTATTTGGGGTTTTACGATTTTACCCTTTGTTTAAAAACCACCATCAACAGCTGCGAGTATTGAAAATGAGCCTACTTCTTTTAGAGAAGCCATCTCTTCAGTTGATTGCAATAAATGGCTTTTTGCAATGCAAGAGGAAATTAAATCAATGGATAAGAATGACGTTTTGGAGTTGGTTGATCTTTTTTTGGGGCGAAAGGCCATTGGAAACAAATGGGTCTTTAAAATTAAACGCAAGGCGGATGGTTCAATCGAAAAATACAAAGCTCGTCTAGTGGAAAAAGGATATACTCAACAAGAGGGTATTGAATATGAGGAAACCTTCTCTCATGTGGTAAGGTTTGCCTCAATTCGCCTCGTGCTTGCTATTGTTGCATATTTGGATTTAGAATTGTTCAGATGGATGTTAAACCGCATTCCTTAACGGGGAACTAGACGAAGAGATTTACATGTCTCAACCAACGGGTTTTGAGGTCAAAGGACAAGAGCGCAAAGTTTGCGCCTCAAACGTTCCATTTATGGCCTAAAAAATCGTCAGACAATGGTATATGCGTTTCCATCAATCTATCACCTTTGCTGGTTATGAAATGATTGAGGAAGACCATTGTGTGTACATTAAACGATCCAAGGAAAGCATTCTTATCCTAGCCTTATATGTCGATGACATTCTATTAGCAGGTAATGATCTAGAAGGAATTGTCGCCACTAAGAAGTGGTTTTCCTCTAATTTTGAAATGACGGACATGGGTGAAGCTAATTATGTATTAGGTGTTAAGATCACGTGAGACCGCTCAAGAAAGACTCTTAGTTTGTCTCAAGAGACTTACATAAAAAAGATACTTGAGCGCTTTCGAATGCATGATTGTAAACCCATTGACACTCCTATGGACAAACCATGTGTCCTAAGTGACGATCAATTCCCTAAGAATGAGGAAGAAAATAAATACATGTCCAATGTACCATATGCATCTGCGGTTGGGAGTCTTATGTACGCTATGTTGTGTACTAGACCTGACATCAGTTTTGCAAGATAGATGGTAAGTCGTTACCAAAGTAACCCTAGACCGGATCATTGGAAAGCGAGTTAAAAGGATATTTCGTTATCTTAAAGGGATCGCTAATCTCCTCTTTGTTACCATGGTGAAGACATTAGACTCAGAGGATTTAGCGATGCCGATTGGAGCAACGATAGAGATGAGTTTAAATCCACTTCAGGATACGTTTTTTAAACTTGGAGATGGTGCAATCACTTGGTGTAGTCAGAAACAAAAGTGTATTGCTCTGTCTACAATGGAAGCATAGTATGTTGCACTTGCGGCGGCCGGTCCAAGAAGTCAGTCGGTTGAGGAGATTTCTTAAGAGACTCGGTGTCTCGGAACACGCAAAAGAAGCGGTGTTGCTTCACAATGATAGCACATCAGCTCTAGCATATGTGAAAGATCCCAAATACCATGGAAAAACCAAACACATTGGTAGGAGATTCCACTTTATACGCGATATGGTTGCACGAAGAAAGGTTGTTCTTAGACATATCTTCACAAATAGGATGTTGGCCGACCCTTTGACTAAGCCCATTCTGAAAACTTCTTTTCAATCTCACGTAGAGAACATGGGATTAAACAGGATGTGATATGTAGAACATGTGATAATGACATTATTATTATAAGTATTAATGCTTTCTTAAATGAATATGTTTTTGTAGAAATCATATACTTTTGATGTGTGCACGGATATTTAAGTTGTCGGTAGGCAAGAATCGGCCTACTCACACAGGTGATTCACCTTGGCGCTTAGTATAGCGAGCAAGATGAGACAAAAGAAAAGATAATTTTCAGAAAATATATTTTTTGAAAACCATGTGCTTTTGTAGCAGGCTTTTCTATACAAGTATAAGTCGCCTTAATATGTCTAAGATTAGATTTCATAGTGAGATCGTCATTAAATGTGACCACCATTTAATGAAGCCTCCGTTATAAAGCCGGATGTGATTTTTTGAACGGTTACTATGTGAATGATCATGTTGGAACAGAGAAAAACAAGTTAGGCGCCTAAATGGCGACTAGACTAAGATACGTATGACGTATGCTTTTTATCTTTGTACATGCCCATTTGAGTGGGAGAAAAGTCATAGCATACACTTTGTGATGTATGTGCTAAGTCGACCGATTGTGAGAGCGATGAATGATTCCTCGCCTTCATTCTTTGTGTGAGCCTTTGGATTAATATCCAATTCATTTACCCCTTTAACTTGAGTTTATGTCATGAAGAGGATACTTAATGATGCTACTTTAGCATGTTCTCTAATACGATGCAACTTCCCGTATGATGATACATGTCTAGGAAAGTTTGTTAAGTTGAATTGGAACGATATGAATTTCTTGGAAGAAAATTTGATGATACACCATGAATTGTGACTCATAGCTGGCCGAGCGTTTTTTCGTCTGTCGAAAATCATGAGTACAATTGATAAATGTACATGGGTGCACATCGCTTCCTAGAGGGATTAAGAGTATTGCGTCAGGTGTAGTCAAATTATCTGAGGTAATGAGATACGAACATTCTTTGTGAAGGGTTGATGTCTCCATGATGACTCGTAATGAGGTTCTAGTATGGAGCTCCCAAAATGAAGGTATCTCGGCGGTCGCACAAACTATTTACTAATATGAATATTTTTCTCTTAGGACTTTGATTGGGAAGCATGCTGACGTTACACACACTATGTGTGAGTGGGAGATGCTGGAAATATGGGCACTCATGTGTGTGTTCATGCCCAAAATCCATCTTGGGTGGTTATATAAAATCATGTGCTTGACTTTGTCAAAAGAAAAATCCTTCACCAACTAACCAAGCCATGGTGAAACATGTGTCTTGTTTCTTGCCACCATATGTTTGCATGATGCTAACAAGTGTTTAATCACTTACTCCATATGTTTATCTCCATGCTAACAAGTGTTAGAACTTGCTCCAAGTGTTTAGTTCTTCCTTGACACTTTCCAAGAGAGGATACTTGAAGTTTGAGTATAAAGGCTTCTAGTTTCATTTGTTGAAACATAATAATAAGAAGTAGAAAATACTACAACTCAATAGTAGTGAGTTTAACAAGAGATAAACCAAGTATGGACATTAAGCTAGAGAGTTCTATGTGAGCATTCAAGTTAGCTAGTATTCAAACATTAGTTGTAGAATCACCAAAATACCTTAGTGTCTTTTGGAGAAGAAGTTGAAGTTCTATACGGTATTTAGTTTGTGGAAATATAGTTTGTGCTCGTTTTTGTGGCACCTACTCACCACCGAGTTTGAAGGTTCAAGAACGTGAAACGCAAGTGATCCACCGGTCCTAATTCATCCGCATTTGGAGCGATTACAAGGTATGAATTAATAACCCGCTTCCGCATTTGATTTGTTCAACTTACATATATATCAGTTATATATGACTAACAATTAGATTCTGCCTTCGGGCTAAATTTGTTATCAATATTGTGGCATGTATAAATTGTTTTTCAATTTCGTAGAATCTATATTAGGCATAGCATGGGGACAGTTCTAATCTTGGTCGAGAAATGAAAATAACCTAGGTCGGGCAATACATAGACAGACATGATAAGTAGTTTTCATTTATGTTGGGTATCACCTTTTGCAGTAACTCTTAATTTTATTTTTCAGGGACTTTAAAGACAATTTTTTCATGGAAGAGATGTGTGTCTTATTAATCAAGCCTTTAGCTTTCCATGAGCATTGTGTTGGTGCAATTTTGGATGTTATTGAGGCAAACTGTTTGGTCTTAATAGGTGCGCTCTAGTGACCCTACATCTTTGGTTTTATTTTAGCACATGCTTATCATGATCAAATTGGTTACATATTGTAATTAAATTTTATGTTAGGTTTAAAGCTTGTGAAAAAGGCTGAACCTAGCAAGGCATGGGATACTGATTCTATTTCTTATGGAGATGGGTATGGCGTCGTCGTGATTGTTTCTGATTTGGAATCAAGTTTTAAGATTGTGCCAGGGAATTCAAAGATTATTGACTTCAGGAATAAAAGTTGTGAAATTGTCAGGTAAGAATTTTGAAATATTATGATTTAATTTTGAATGATTGTTTATCTTTTAACAGTTTCAGTGCTTTGATGTTTGTGTTAAATTTTAAGACTTATTGTTGTTAATTTGTTTGCACAGCGACTACCTTTACAAAAGCGAGCAAGGTGAAGAAGTATTAGAAGCTGCTTCCGATTTTTTCGATTATGGCTTTAACGTTTGGGCATTTGAAAATGATTGGATGGTGCATGGTTGTATGTTTGTGGCATCCTTAGTTGGTCTCACCTCGCTGCTGAATTAATTTGATGTATGTGTTCTGGTTTAGACTATTTTATTACTTGAATTTTTTTTCTAGGTGTGTCAAAAATATTTGGTTCTTAGTACTCTAGTACATTTCTAATGTGAAATTTGGTTCTGACACAGTTGTATGTCTATCTTTCTTTATAAGAGACTAGATATCACGGTCGGGGCTCAACCTGTTCGACTGTTTGGATTTTACGCTTATCGTTCTTTTGTATCTTAAACACTATACTTAATTTTGAGTTCAAACTTTAAACTCAAAATTCATGTTTGTAAGCTTTAGTTAAGTATTTGCTTTGTGGAATTTCAAATCAGCTAATTGCATATGAACATGTCTGAATTGGTGTGTCGCATACATTATCGGGATTTCTGGCCAATAAATTCAACATGCAAACAATGTTGTGGTGAAGTTGCAAAAGTCGATTTATATTTTTGGCTCGAGCTACCATGCTTATAAAACAAAATAGTAAAATCTTAGTTTGTTATGGCAATTACAATCCTATACGCTGGATTTTATTGGTCCATCATATTCCTGAAAATTGTAGTGTTGCATAATTACCTATTAACATTTACTTAAGAAATCTAAAGAAAATGTGACCTTTAATGCACAAGTTGGAATCGCCTAAATTTTATTTTTTAGCACGTGGAAGTGAAACTAATATGTGCTTAAATTTTATTTTTTAAGCCGTTGATGGAGGCAAGACGTGTATGGTAAGAGATAGGTTTGTTCCCAAAGTACTATATATGAAAACGGTCGCAACGTAGCGTAACATCTCTACTTACAGTACTCCTCCGTATCAAATTGTCCGCCACCACTTCCCATTTTGTTTATTGAACTTTTTCTCTCTGTTTCCACGGACAAAATGAAACCATTCATCTTGCTTTTGCAAAAATGGCGCAAAAATGGAAAAACAACTTTACAATAGAACCCTAATTTGGGGCATACAAGAAAATTTGGGGGCATATGTAAGACAAAAAAAGGGGGGCCAATAGTATTTTTAGGGTAGCCCTTATCCTCCTCTTTTCAAAAATGCGAAAATACCCTTATGAGATTAGTGTTAAATTAGTGTAAATCTGATTAATTAGTTGTTAATGATTGTAGTTAGTTTAGTGTTAATTTAGGATAATATGTAGTTAGTTTAGTGTTAATTTAGGATAATAATTTTCTTTTTAAAAATAGTTAGTGAGTTATTTTAGAAAAAGAAGGAGGAAAGAAAAAGGAGAGGAGGAAAAAAACTTTTTTTTTTCTTTGTGATCTTTGTGATTATTGAGAGATGTGTGATACAAATTCGAGTGAGAAAGGTGAATCTTCATCATGTAAAGCTAACATATCAATTACGATGGAGATCCGGAGATGGCTTATTTGTTGGATTATGAAAATGATTTTACCCAAACTCAATCTCAAACTCAACTTTTTTCTCAAGCTTAAGATGATGACTTTTTGGAGCCAAATCCCGAAAATGAGTACATGGATGAGGAACCCAATGCTAATAATACATAGGTATGGTTGTAGACGTTGTTTAATGTCCGTTTTGTAGCTTGAATTCACCAAAAGTTTTGATTTTTGTATGTAATTCGGCGCAACAGAGTTAGGTTCGGCAGATAATTTGTATGCCGAACCTTGATAAATAAGAACGGTTCGGTTTGTACGATTGAATTCTTTATAAGCCGAATTGTCATAGAATTATTTTCCCACCAAATAAATTCCATGGTTCGGCTTAACGAGGATGTGCTAATGAGCCGAACTTCAAAGATCGGCTTTCAAATAGTATTGCGAATGAGCCGAACCTAACCCCAAACGATAGTGAAGTCTACTAATGGAGAACATCAACGTCCAAATTAAACTCATTCAAATCAATGATATATTATCGTCATCTTCAAGAGAATGAAAAGACGAAAACAACGCAAAAAGAATGAGGCCATTCCGACATCGGACGAAGAAGTTATGGCCAAAATAAAATCTAAAAACTTGAGAGTACGAGAGAGATAAGTTCGGTGATAACTCATCATCACGAGTTAGCCGAACACCGGGAGCCTACAAAGCAAGATTTTCGAAGTGTTTCTGAGAGATAAGTCCGGCTTAAAAGTAATCTAATCGAGTCACCAGAACTGACAACCACAGGGGTAAATTTCATTTGTCGAGGTTCGGTAGAGAAAGGTTGGCAAGGTATTAGCCGAAACCCGACACTTTGTGATGGGGCAAAAATTGACTTTTATCTCAAGGAGAAACGGTTTGGAAGGATTCTAAAGCCTAACTTTGAGAGCTCTATATGAGAAAATCCTTAAGAAGAGATCTTTCAATCTTTATCATCTCTTTACACCACATTTTATCATTCATAATATCTTCCACATCATAAAAAATACATCCAAAGGTCTAAAACGACATGCATCAATTTTGAGAAGAAAAATCAAGTTAGAGATTCGCGATCACCACCATATACATCATCTCGTCCTCCCCCTCCACCATCATCTTCATCATCACCTCATACTACACCCTTATTTTCATCATTATCATCCTCTTATTCTACAGGCAAACATCCACCCGTGTCATTTCGCCTTTTCCCTGCATGCAAGTTTTTGGTGCCACCACCTTGAGGTTTGGGAGTTCTTGAATTAGAAGGAGTCACTTCCATTGTTCTCCTTTAAGATTCTCTTTGAATTTTCCCGGATGGGTGCTAAAACAAATGACACACCTTAATTAATTTTTCAAACTAAATAAATATGACTCTACTAAACAATGTGATAAGTCACCTATAAATGGACAAGTTTATAGGAAACTATTGTCCATACACAGAGTAAAGTTCGGCACATTCGATATTTATCAAAATGAGCCGAATAATGTGCCCAACAGTTCGGCGCATTATCATACAAAAATATTATATCACTTAGAACACGAGAGGTTCGGCGCAATCGATTTTCAAAACATAAGCCGAACAAACAGAATTTTGTTTTCTTGGAGAAAAGATGAGAAAAAAAAAAAAAAAAAAAAAAAAAAAAAGTTAGGAATTTAATTTGCTAAATTTCAGGCAGGGGTATTATAGAACACTACTCATTGGGGAACTTCCAAACCCAGAGGAATCATCGATTACATGTCATAAATCATCGAAACCCTTCCTTTTTCTACCGATTTCTAGCCAAATTCATCATCGTTTTTATGTGATTTCTTCCTTATGAGCAACTAATTGGGTGTTTATAGGCCCTAGTGGCTACTGTTTGCTGATTTTTCAATTAGATATGGATTAAATGGTTTGTTTATGGAGGCGGAGAAATTGAAGTTTTGCATCGAAATCTTTCCAGTTCAGAAATCAACTGCAGCACGTTTAGTCTGGCAAGCACATGAGTTTCTTTTCATGGCTAATCAAGGTAATCATTAACCTAGTGATGGGATTACTCGTACAAAAGCTCACCCGTTATAGATTTGATTAGGATCTGCTGGTTTTTTAATGGAATTTCTTAATCTCAATTAGACATTTGGCGAATTTCACTTCTTAATTTTACATCTATAGCAATTTATGGTTGTGTTCTCTTCCCAATAACGTAATTTAGGGTTTATTAATCCTGACCCGTAATCATGTCTTCATTGGAAAACAAATCAAATGCTTTCTATGTGATTTTCTTGCGATGCAAACAATCTCTTCCCTATTTAAACTCTGTAAGTTGGGTTTTATTATTCCCATAGTTTTGTATCTCATGCTAAGCTTTTCTAGTAATTTCTGTTTTTTATCGCTCTGTTGGTTTTCTAGTGTCAAGTATTTGTGCTTAGTTGTGTGTGGTTTTAAACTGATTTGCGTTTCAACTGGTTCACCATGTGTGCTTGGCATGGTGATGTTTCTCAACTCTCTGATCAACTGCACAATTCTCTGGTTTTAAGTAATGGTAATGATTTTGTCCTAAGCCAAATTATCCCTTATCGTTTTCAAAACAATAGACGTATGTGGACGAGCACTATTCTGGGTAGGTTTATTGCTCCAATCCCAGCTAATAGGAAAACTTTTGATATCTCCAAAGCCCTTTCTTTTCTTTGGAAAGTAAGAGGTAGGATATCAGTCAAAAGAACTAGTAGAAGTCGTTTTGTTGTTCTTCTTATTAGGTTTGAATACGAGCATGAGATGAATAGAATTCTATCGCTAGATACTAGAAGAGTTTTTGGGGATCTTTTGTGTATAAAAAAGCTAGAAATCACTGATGATATTATGAACTGGTTTCCAACAATGGAGATGTTTTTTGTCACAATTCACAACCTATTTCCTGAGCAAGTCACTAGTGAAAATATTAGGAGGTATTTTTCGGTCAATGGTCATATTTCATCCTTTGGTTTTCCATTTCGCCATCCCAATGGTAGATATTCTATCAATATCAAAACTTTAGTCAATATCAGGGAACCAATACGGTTTTCAGTTAATGCATAAAATGCTCTTGGTGTTTATAATGGGGTGAGCTTTGAATTCCATAACTTCCCATCATTGTTTTGTGGTTACTGTGATTTGATTGGCCATAAAATCAGTGACTGCGCAAGATTTGAAATTGCACAACAGCATGAAGAACTCCAGCAACAATAAGCTGAAATGGAAGAACACTGGGCTGACATGCAACAACAGCAAGAAGATGAAATTCAAAATCATGATCCCTTTGCTTATGATAATTTGGAGGAAGCCAGCCAGCCATGAAGCAAGTAGGTATGGAATGGAATGAGGATTGTTTGTCCTCTTCTTAAACTAGTTCTCTAGCCTCAGAAGTGACATTCACTGACCTTTAAAGAGAATTAGATGTAGAGTTAAAAAGTCAGGAAGACAAAAGCTCACAACTTGCAGCTTTTCAACAAGTACATAACATGCTGGACTTTTTAGACCATTCCACTTTACCTAGCCATGAACAGCCAGATATACAAAGTGTGCCATCCTCATCACAACATCAACTTTCTCAATCTGAACAAGACTACTGGAACAATTGGACCTCAATGGAGAAGTATTTCAATGAAGAAAGTAATGGGCCAGCTTCTAAAAGAATGAGGATTAATGAAGTGGGAAGAAACAATGAAGCAACTAAGGCGAGTGATGTCATAATTATTGAACCTACTGTCAATTTCATGGAACAGCCACATAGTTGGTTCAAAGGCCAATCCAGCTCAGATGCAGCTCAGGATAATGACAACTCCCATAATCCAACCACAAAATGAATATCCATATCTAGCAACACAGCATCAGGAAACCATTATGGCTTATATGCTATCTGTTTGTATTCTCTCTTTTTCCCTGCCTTGTATTTATTTGCTTTAGTTGTTCCTAATTTTTAGGTTTGTTTATTGTTAGTTCATTTCCTTGTATTATAGTGATTCCTAGTATAATAGTAGTATCTCTGTAATTTAGTTTTCTTAGATTCTGTAAATCTTTCTTGTTGCTTTCTGATTTGTAATATAGCTTACTTTAGTCTTTGTATATCCTGCTAGACATTGTAAGTCATTGAAGCCCCCTTTGCTTTCATTAAAAATTTTAGGACTGTGTATGTTTTTCTCTGTCCATCTTCAGTCGGTTTGATCCCTTCAATCTGTTTTTCACTTGTGAATTTTTTGTTGAGTTTAAGTTAAGGTCTGATTACCTTTCAGTCAGTTTTCTTGGTATCTTTTTATTTAAATTTAAAGCCCTGCCAAAATTTCGGTTAGCTATTCTTCAGTTAACAGTGTTTGATCCTTTTTGAGCTAACTGTATTATTCAGTTGTCTCAGCTATTTCAATTTAGCTTTCCTTCTACTTTTAACTCCTTTACTTTGTTTTGGCATCCTGGCAGGTCGTTTTACAAGCTTTCCTTATTGTGAAAGGCCTAATCTTAGTTTGGCTCTGCTTAACTCTCGATCCATCTTCTCTGAGTTTCAGAATATTTCCCTTTTAATTTCCGTTTTTGAACTTGATTATGAGGATTCTATCTTGGAATGTCCAAGGTATTGGAACTCCAATAACACAAGACCATTTTAATCACCTAAACTCTTATTATAAACCCGATATAGTTTTTTTATCGGAAACCAAAGCCCAACAATCTAAAATGGAACCTTTTTTAAAAAAATGTAGGTTTTTTGATTGGTTTATAGTACCGTCTGTGGGAATTGCGAAAGGGTTAGCGATTGCTTGGCACAATAATATATAAATGAATCTGATATCAACAAACCTAAATGTTTGCCACTTTGATACAAAAATTGGAGAAAAAGAAGTCATCTTAACATGTGTTTATGGTGCAGTGGAAGCGGAAGACAAAATTGAGCAATGGTCCTACATTGCTAATACAGCGTAACATTTCAATAAACCTTGGTTACTAATTAGAGACTTAAATGTGATACTTGATCCGGACGATAAACAAGGAGGAAATAAATCTAGTTCCAGCAGCAAATCTTTCATAATTCATACAATTGACTCCTTAGGACTACAAGATGCAGGTTACGAGGGAGCTACATTCACCTGGTCAAACAACAGACAAGCGGAGGCCAATATATGCGAAAGAATTGACAGAGCCCTGACATCCTTTCAATGGACGCAAAATTTCCCCAATACTAAGGTAAGTCACCTTCCTAGAGTAGGCTCAGATCATAATCCGCTCCTGCTCGATTCTCACCCAGAAAAATTAATATTACAAAAACCTTTTAGATGCATTAGATCCTGGCTATCTCATCCATCTCTTTCCTCCATAATTGCTAATTCTTGGACTCTCCATTCCAACAGTGATCAAAAATTTAACTTCCATTCCAAACTTCAACTTCTTTCAACAGGCCTGTCTCAATGGAATTCGGATGTTTTCGGAAATATTCACAAAAATATAAATTCCCTAAACATTAGAATTGATTCTCTCCATAAATCCGGTAATCTTTCTGCAAATCTAGAAAAAATTAGAAAACTTCAAGAAGAACTAGGAGAGTGGTACAAGATAAAAAATGATTATTACCACCAAATTTCTAGGGATAAGTTCTTCAGGGAATACCACCAAAACACAGAATATTTCCACGCTACAGCTTCTAATAGAAAAAGAATAAATGCCATCCATTCTCTTAGAGAACCTTCAGGCCTTTGGATCTCTGAAAGAGATCAAATCAATTTGCTTCTGATAAACCATTTCACTCAAATAGGCACCTCTCAGATCTCAAATTATTTAGAAGACCTATCTAATATAATAGATCCTTGTATTTCCGAAGAGGAAAATCATTCTCTAACCATCATCCCTTCAAAGCAAGAAATTTGGAACACTATTACTAATATGAATCAATGGGGAGCCCCTGGCCCGGATGGTTTCCAGCCGGGTTTCTTTAGAGCCAATTGGGATATCTTGGGCCCAGATTTAATTCATTATGTTCAAGAATTCTTTAAATCCAGGTTATTAGACCCTAATTTAAACTACTCTTACATTACACTTATTCCAAAAATATCCACCCCACAAACCCCAGCTGATTTTAGACACATTAGCCTGAGTAATACTATATACAAAATCATATCCAAAATTCTTTCCAACCGTCTTAAGCCAATTCTGAATAAGATAATTTCCCCGAACCAATCAGCGTTTCTACCCGGTAGACAAATCACGGACAATATTATCATAGCCCATGAGCTTATCCATACAATGAAAACTTCCAAAGCTAGAAAAGGCCATTTTGCTCTAAAATTAGATCTTTCCAAAGCCTTCGACAGAGTGGAATGGAATTTTATTAAATCTGCACTTACAGCGCTAGGTTTTAGCAATTCCTGGGTTAATCTCATAATGCAATGTATTTCTACAACATTTCTCCATCCTTCTAAACGGTTCTCCGGGTCCTACTTTCAAAACTTCTAGAGGACTAAGACAGGGCGACCCACTCTCCCCTTACCTCTTCTTAATCTGCATGGAGATTCTCTCTAGGCTTCTAGATAAGGCGGTTTCGGAGAGGAAAATATCTGGTCTAAAGATAAACAAAAATGCCCCCAACATTTCTCACCTATTCTTTGCAGATTATTTCTTCCTATTCACTAAAGCCGACTTAGGAGAAGCAAAAAACCTTCTTGACATACTATCCAGGTTTGGGGAAATTACGGGTCAAATGATGAACCTTCAAAAATCCGGAATTTACTTCAGCAATAGAATTCATCCAAAACATGGGAAAATTATATCTAAAATACTTAAAGTACCGCTGATGACAAAAAATGATAAATACTTAGGAACGCCACTCTTTTTTGATAAAAAAAAAGAAAGGAAAACTTGAACCCCTTCTACAAAAGTACTATGCTACTCTGCAAGGTTGGAAATCAAAATTCTTGTCTCAAGCCGGGAAGAACGGTCTTGATAAAATCTGTTCTACAAGGTTACCCTACTTACCGGATGCAGATCCTTGATCTTCCTAAGGAAACTCTAGACAAAATGGATAAAATCCAAAGAGATTTTTGGTGGAATAAAGATAAGAACAAAAAAAGAGGAGGTTATTTTAAAGCTTGGGCAAGCATTTGCAAACCAATATCATAAGGAGGTCTTGGAATTAAAAACCCACGTCAATTCAACATTGCTCTCTTAACGAAGCTGGCTAGCAGACTTATCTCAGAACACGATCAACTCTGGGTTAGATTATTAAAAGCCAAATATTTTCCTAATAACCACCCTTTAGAAGCTTCTAGAACATCAAATTTATCATGGATTTGGACAAGCATACAAAAAGGATAAGCCTCATTAAAGGAAATTTTGTTTGGCAAGTCAAAAATGGAGAGTCGGTCAAGATCTGGGAAGATAAATGGGTTCCGACTGAAAATAATCTTCAAAAACCGATGGATTCTACGGAACCTATTCCACAAAGGGTAAGTGAGCTGATTACACAAGAAGAAAGTTGGGATCAGGATAAATTAGATAATTTATTCACTCCTGATATAAAAGAAAAAATTCTAGCCATTTCTCCAAATAGTCAAGAACAAGATAAGGTTAGATGGCAACACCACTCCTCAGGGATTTTCTCAGCGAAAAATGTCTGCAATTTCCTTATTAACCAAGACCAAGAAAACAACAACCCGGGTGAAGTTCCTTGGCAGAAGATATGGAAAATTAAGGTGATTCCGAGGATCAAATAATTCATTTGGAAATTAGCTCAAAAAGCTCTCCCAACTAATGCAAGACTAGGAGAACACAACAAAGATTTCATTACGGATTGCCCAATGTGTAACGCCCAAACACAAGAAACAGAGCAACACCTAATAAGATCTTGCCCTTTCGCTAGAGCTGTTTGGTTTGGACTATCTTTAGAAGTGGTAAACTCAAGAATTATTACAGATTCAATCACAACCTGGATTAAAGAGTGGATTACGGGACCATATTTTGGGAACCTCACAGACAAGATTGCAACAATCGCCTGGTTCATATGGAAGTATAGGTGCTCAGTAGTCTTTGATAAAATCAAACCAAACCCAAATTACCTTATAGAGCAAATAAGAAAATTCATACAACAATATCCTCAAGAAAATATTAAGAAAAGCAAAAAGGTTCAGCAAGGTACGACATATAAAGAAAAATGGTCAAGCTTAACATCGGACTGGATTCTGTTTATAGATGCGGCTTTTAAAAAGGAATATTCAACAATGGGATATGCTTTCATCCTATATTCAGCGGACGACGAAACTTTTAAACACATTGCAGCAGGATCAGACAGGGCTTTTTCAGCGTTCCATGCAGAATCAAAAGCTTTATTAAAAGCTTCCTCCTGGCTGAGTAATAACATTTTATCTAGCGTTACATTAGTTACAGATTGTAAAATGCTAGCTGAAACCATCAATAAGGTATGTCAGATTCCAAATTGGAGTGCAGAAAACACTATAAAGGAGACTCAAACCATTCTGCAAAAACTCCCTCAAGCTCAGGTGCAGTATATTAACAGAAGATATAACTCTGCGGCGGACAACATAGCTAAGGAAGCTCGAGCAAAGAATACTCTCTTTATCAACCTGACATATTGCTTTTGGGAGGCTTTTTGGTTTGCACATTTTGAGTTCGTGTAATGAATTCTCACAGAAGGAATTTGGCTGATGCTCAACCACATAAGTTTTGATTTAACTAATCAATACATATTCTATTGTATGCAATGAGAACCAGAACTAGCCAGGGACATAATTACTGGTTTTAGTAATAAAATGTCCGCTGGAAAGGATCCTAACTCACAGGAACATGTAATAATTTAAACTATGCGGATCACAATTAAACTACACAAATCACATTTAACACCAAAAAAAACTAGAGAAGGCAAACAGTTTCACACATGTTTTGAATAGCCAGAACCACAAGGTAAAGATGTTTCATATTATGGTTTGACAAAGCGCTATATATAAAAATTCACAAAACGCTTTCAGTCAAAACAGAAAACTGAAACTGTAAATGTTACAGTGACAGAAGGAAAAAACAACCATCTACGCGAGGCATTGCTCTACAGCTCTGTTCTAGTTCTCATGATAATGTGTTCACAGAAAGCGGGGAATAAATGTTACTAAACAGAACGAGAAAGACAGAAACAGAAAGATAAGAGCTTTCATTCTTCCTTGATGATGAGGCGACATCACGCTATCCACATCAAACTCAGGACATCTATCAACTTGGGTATCCAGGTTCTCAGTATTGTGAAGTTCAATGCCTGTCTGGAATTCATCATGGATCCCACTGTATAGACTGAAATGATACTTGAACTTACGTTGTTTTCTCTCAAGTCTTCTCAGACCCAGTAGTGTGGTTCGAACATCTTCAACTTGTAATCCCGTCAGTCTACTGAGGTCCTGTTCAAAAACGATGTGCAAAATCAAACCCACTACATAAATAACCACATAAAACGATATGACGAAAAAACATCAGTATAACTCAGTTGGTCAAAGAATGCAACAGATTTTCAAGAGACTATGAAGCTCCCAATCCTGCCAAGAATCAGGCAATTCTTATGGATGTGTATCAAGAACACCAACATGAGATAAACTAGCAGGCTTTATTCCTAATCTGGATACTGCCTATCCTTTGCTCTCAACATCCAGAAGCAGCTTCACATGTCATCTGACAGTGTAATTTGGAGTGCAACTATTGGTTGGCAGCCATCATGCAATCTCAATCTTGAAGACTATCTGTGGCTGGTTTGATAATCTGAAGTTGAATCAGCTTACTGAGAGACTCTAATTAAAAGTGGCTTGTGGTCAGGCAGATGTGATACTATCTTTCAAGCTAAGAACATATCACAATCTGTGATCACTCACAATTGCAGGTACATAGCTGACCAGGAGACTGGCTGTTTCTATTCCTAGGCTAGTAGCTAGACAAGATAGGAATAATATTCATTGGCAGCCTCCACCTAGGGGTTCTTTTATTATAAATTTTGATGGTTCGTATTATGATATATTTAAATCTGGTGGCGTAGGTCTAATCATACGTAATTTTGCAGGGACTCGCAAAGGATCAAAGTGACCTAACAGAAGCAGACAGTGCTGAGCAAGCTGAGTGCAAAGGACTAAAAAAAAGGGATCAATACCTCATAAGATTGTCCAGTGAGGTGTTTCATTTCTCTCCAGAGAATGATCCAATTCCAGAACTTGCTATAATATGAAAAGGCACCCCCATCTTCACCCCTTTTGAGCTCACATGCTAGAATAACAAAAAATAAAAGAAAAGAATAACTACGAGCCAGAAGGAACCAAGAGACGAACAATGAGGATCCAGACAAATTACCCAAAGAACAAAATATTACCAAGTCTAACAAGTAAAGTTGCATAACCGCGTCTTTGATGAGGTGGAAGACGCAAAAAACTAGAACTACTGTAAGGTTCCATCATTTGTTTTACCTGCATTGATAATGAATGGTGGAGTTTATATCTACATCACGGTAACTATATTTTCATAAGCTATATAAACTGGAGGACTGGAAGATTCACCTCAGAAAAATATGCTATCAGTCATCACGGACAACTAGGACATAGAACATGGAGCTTTCAGTTCTTTCAGAATTAGGCAAATCAAGGAACATACTACCCAGATAGCAAATGTTGCCACAGTAATCCTTATGTTTAGCTCCATCTATCTGCAAATGTTTCTATATTATAAGTTCTCAAATGTAATTTAGGTAACATTCTACAGCTAAAGCAAACGTATCAAAACTTGCCTGAAAAACTGATAACTTTCCATCTATATAATTCTTGTGGCCAGGGGGGTCTCTACCTTGACATTCTTTCTGCAAAACCATAGTTAGGAGTCATCTAATATGGCTTTGTATATTTACATACACAATTTAATACAGAACATAAACAACTATTAAAGTGTTAGCTTACCTTATGCCTATTGAGCAGAGTTTTAGAGTTCGTAAACGCAAGGCAACACTCACAAACATGGAGCTTTATACAATCTTTGAATTCAGACATGACTGGTGAGGGATACCATGTCTTAATCTCATTTCTACGCAGTTGTATGAAGTCCACTGTTCTTACTTGAGATAGCTCTTCAGGTGTAACATCTTCAAATTTGGCATTAAAGACTCCATGTCTAGTTGTGCAAGCGGAACCCACTCATCGTTCCTCCTATGAGCTGTAACAGATGCAAATAGACCTCATAGTAAGCAACAATCATAGTTTTTACTGAAAAGAACGAAAACAGCATAAACGTAGCAAAAGCACATGCATCAGTAAGATTCTTTTCTTGGCAAGAACCCTAAAATCACGACTCTTGAATATAATCAAATATGTAGGAAAGAACATGTTCCTTGGTACAAGCATACCATAATCTGGAATGCTTGATATCAAAGTTTGCAGTGTGCGTATCAAGCTTGGGAGAGTCTATTACTACAGAAAATGCAGGCATCACGAACATAGGCTTACACGAAACTGCTAACTGGTATGCCTATAATCATATCTCCCCACATTTTTTCTTTTCTTGTAGGCATTATATAACAATAGAGCAGAAGAAAGCTGATAAAGGAAACAAACTCACAATCATACCAACTAAAAAGAGTTGCTTCCAGATGTATACCATTTTAATTTTACAACAAAACTCAAACAAAAAAACTCCCAATCATACCAACTAACAGCCTTTCAAGAACCCCCCTAATTCCCAATATCAAAATCCATTTCATTGAAACCCAGATTTACAACCCTCCCAATCAATAAGCTTATACAGAAATTTAACTATAAACACATAAAGAGTCTTTAAAGAGCCCCATCCCAATTATCAATACCCATTAAAATTCAAGCATTACTAACATAGGCTTACACAAAACTGATAACCGGTATGCCTATAATCATATCTCCCCACATTTTGTTTCTTGTAGGCATTATATAGCAATAGAGCAAAAGAAAGCTGATAAAGGAAATAAAAAGAGTTGTTTCCAGATGTATACCATTTTAATTTTACAACCAAACTCAAACAAAAAAAACTCCCAATCTTACCAACTAACAGCATTTCAAGAACCCCCCCTAAATCCCAATATCAAAATCCATTTCATTGAAACCCAACTGTACAACCCTCCCAAGCTTATACAGAAACTAAACTATAAACACATGACGAGAAGAGCCCGATACCAATTATCAATACCCATTAAAATTCAATAAATCCATTCAAGAACCCCATCACTATTATCAATACCCATTAAAACTCTACAATTCAAGAAGTGGAGAAGGAGTAAATCCATTCAAGAACCCCATCACAATTATCAATACCCATTAAAACTCTACAATTAAAGAAGTGGAAAAGGATTCTTACCATTGGGATTGATGTAGATTACAAAATACTCAAAAGACCCATCTTCAAGAACAACACTATTAATGATCTTAACTGGTCGAGATTCGAGAAGCTCCATTTCAGAAGTAACTCTTCAATGAAAAATAGAGAAAGAATGTGAGACTAGTATTGTATTGATTAAGACAGAGGAGGAGGAGGAGGGAAGAACACAGCAGGAGGGAAAATTTTAAGTTTACAAGGGCTGCCCCATAACATAAAAAAAAAGTTGATAATAATGCTGACGTAACAAGTTGTCACGTGGACAACTAGCCAGCTGGAATCTTACCTGGACTGAGTCATCCGGGTTAGTTTACCGATCCACCGAGTCATCCCTCACTGCAGCGAACAACCTTAATAATTCCGCCTCACAGATTTGATTTGATAGACGGAAACTGCATCTCGGTTTCATTTTCTTTGTGTTGATCGAAAGTTTTGAGTCTTCAATAGAGTCCTCATTAAGGACTGGAACTCGATTCTAAATTTTGGGCGCTGGACAAGATACGATCAGGAATTAGATTCTGATGCTTGTTCAAATTAACCAATTGAAGAAGCTGCATCTGCAAGGAACCTCTGAATCTGATGTCGGTGTTGGTGCATCCATCCTCCCTAACCTTATTGATTTCCTCCTATGTTTTTGTAGGAGCAGAATGAACCTTGCTTAGAGATTCGACTGATCACTGATATGAAGAAGGGAAAATTAGGCCTAGGCCCCACCCATGTCTGCCTTCTAAAACGAACGAAAGTTAAAGGGTTTAATGGACGGCTGGCAAAGTTGAGGATGATAACTTTTGGTCAAGTCAACGGGTCAATTAATAGTCAGACTTACGTACTTTGGGGTTATTTTGTGAAGGCTATTATTGGGGCGTCACGTTCCATTAGAGGGGCGTCACCTAATAGGACAAAAACGGGTCACCTATAAGTAATATCAAAAACCCCTTATCTCAAATAATGTTGTAATGACCAAACAACCCTTATGTAGTTAGTTTTAATTTAATTTAATTTAATTATTATCTAATTAAATTAAGAAGTTGAATTTTGTTATATATTTGTGAATTCTGGGACAGTTTTTGTGGGGAAAAAAACTAGAGATAAGAGGAAAAAGAAAAAAAATTGAAGATTTCTTTCAAAACCTAGATTTTTTGATTCACTCAACAAAAATGGATGAAACAAGTTATCAATTCGAGGTGGGTGAATTTTTGTATGATAGAGAAAACAAGTTTTACATTCCTCATGTTGGAGACTAAGAGATGGATGATTTGTTAGATGGTAGAGTGGGTTTAACATAAAGTGATGATGAATCTCAACCAATTGAAGAAATAAATCAACAAAGTGAAGAACCAATGGTTGAAAATCAACAGGTACACCTCTAAACTATCTCACATGGGTTCAATTTCGCTCAAAACTAGCTTAAGTACGCAAAAAAGTTTGAGATTTTTAGACTTTCATGGAAAATTACGGTTGGGTTTAGCTTCGTTGCCAACCGTAATTTAGGTTTACGTCTAGGTTTTGGAAGAACTCCAAACCGTAACTGGTTTCCAATAGGACAAAATTGAATTACGGTTGGTAATATGTCATGCCAAACACTTCGAAAACCCAGACGTGGGAGAATACTTCTGGAAAAAAAATTCACTAACCTAGACGTAGAAGATTACGTCCGGAAAGTTTACTTCGAGAACCTAGACGTAGAAGATTACGTGTGGAAAAATTACATCACGAACCTAGACGTAATCTAATTTGAAGCTTCTTCTAAAACATCCGGGAAGAATTACGTCTAGGTTAGCCTATAAGATAAGCCTGGACGTAAATTCATTTTCTACGGTTGGAATTATAAGGAACCTGGACGTGATTTCAATTTCTACGGTTGGAATGAAAAGAAACCTGGACGTAAACCAACATGCAAGCTAATTCTACGGTTTGAATTCATCCAAACCTGGACGTAATTTCTTCAAAAACTGAAATTACGGTTAGCGAACCTAGACGTAATCGCAACGATGAAGTGAATTGAAGTTGAATTGAATTGAAATTACTGAGAAGGAAGAGGAGCAGTTTTTTTGTGAATTAGAATAGAAAAAATTAGGTTTTTAAATTTTTATTTTAGTTCAAGGGTAATCTAGACATTTTGTTTATGTGTTAGGATATCACATAGCCTCTTTTTTGGACACTAAGAATCCAAGTGAAGCCCCTCTAATGAAGTGTGACGCGCCAATAATAGCCTTCTATTTTTTTCTCCATGGGAACTTACCATGAAATTTAGATAACTTATAATTTTGAGACTGCAAAAATGCAGTTTCAATTTAGAAAAGTATTAATTTATCGATATCCATTTGTTGTACATTGTTTAAATCGTATTAAAGATGTCATTAGCTATACACAGATTATAGATGAATATTTTGACATCGCCAATCGGTTTCTCCAAATTTTGATATTTGTCATTGAAAATCCTTTCATTTTTCTCAATCTAGATTGCTCACCAAATGGTAAATGTTATCCCAAATTCTTCTTTCGATGTGTGAACTGGCTTTTTTGTTTCATCTTCACTTCTAAATTATACTTTTAACATGCTTTTGAAAACCATTAAAGCTTGTAACTATCCGGGAAAATTTTTCATACATGTCTTGTTGTTTCACAACGTAAGAAAATATGTCGATTTGATTCAGCTGCCTTCTTACAAAATAAGCACCCATTAAACATAAGGGAATTTTTATATGTGGCTAAGGTTGGTGCAGCATTATAACATAAAGGCCATATAAAAAATTATTGTTAGAGCATCGTTCGGTTAAACTCACAAGTTTTGGTATATGTCAAGATTATTATTAATTTTAGTTGATTAAGCCTATGTCTTTATTTCTAGTTTGCTAAAATTTATTTCGAACCAGGATTATCAGAATTTACTAATCGACACTGAAGAACGACGACGTCAACGAAAACTTCACCAACAAAGGTACGTGGAGACTGACTATCTTATTCACTCATATTATCTACCATTCTATCTACTGAGACATGTCGTATGACTTTAGTATTATGATGAAAATTGCAAAAAAGAATTCAAGCAATAAAGAGTAGTCAAGTTAGTTCTTGTATTCACAAACTAACTAACTCAGTTCACGAGCTTGAACTTATAAAAATAAATACTTGATGAATATATCTCAAATAACTCGACTACACGAACTGATTTGCTTAGTTCGTGGAACTGGTCGATTTTGAGATAGTCTTGGATATTATTTATTTCAATAATACATGAACGATTTATGAAATTTGCGTTTGGTTGATTTTGAATATTTTCTGGCCTTTTTGTATTCAATTACACAAAGCTTGTTTTGGACGATTCGCGAAGTTGTCCAATACAAAAGACTTCTGAGTTACGAGGCGACTATTTGTTTCCAGACTGTTTTGGACAGTTCATGAACTGATTTTGGACTCGTAATATTGTGCTCTAATTCAATCTTGTCGGTTCCGGAACTACTTAACCATTGTTCCTTGAAAAACTACTTGTTGCATAACGTATACTTACGGTTGCACATATCTTCTTTGTTATTCAAGGCAAACTTCTCACATGCTTACACGTACAATTTATGTGGATAAGTTAAGCTTGCTTGGCTATAAAGCAATCCGTAAACATGGAAACTAGTTCACGAATATAACTTTGATGGTAAGCTACCAAGCCTTGTTCATCAATATAAATTGAGGACTCCGTAGACATTAGAATCTCAATCCTGGCACTACTGTGTCTTAGTTGCAGAAAAAGTCGTCCTGACAAATAAGTCGACACAAGTTATGCCGCCAGCGGATGAAGTTTCGTCGCGCAACGATGGTGCGGCCACCAAAGGCTAGTTTTCCAACAACTACCTACAGTGACTATTTATTTTTCTCCTTATAAATTAGCGACCATTCTCTTTCATAAAATCACAATTCTCTTTATGTGTATCAATTTTCTCTAGATTTCAGCCAATTTAATTTATTTTTAACCATGAATCCCGATTTTTCTTATGAAAAGGATGCGGAAAATGATGAAACTTTGAACGAAGAAAACCAGGAAATGTATTTTAAGATTTGCGTCAATCAGATGAAGAGTCAAATGAGGATAGAAGGCGACAAATACTTATGATGCAATTACATTTAGGAATGATACCTAAGCCTTTAAAGTCAAAACAAGTTTTCACTAGAAATATGGACGTGGCGAGAGCGACAAGATGATGCATAACTATTTTAATGACGGATATGTATGTATTCTGATCAAGGTTTTCAGTGTTGGATCCTCATGGGCCGTAATTTGACTCAAATAATTATTTTTGAGCCTTTTTAGGTACAACCTTTATTTGATTATCAGTATATGATGCATGACATGTACGAGGTTTTAGTCCCGAACAAAAGATCATTGCATCCATTCCAATATTATTTTATGGGGTACCAACAGACTCCACAGACGAGTGCATCCATATGGGAAAAACAACCGCATTTAGGTATCTCAATTTTTTTTACGACACGGTAGTCGACCATTTTATTCCAACTTTCAAACGAAAACCTACTCAGATAGATGAAGATAAAATTGTTTCCCAAAACACAACTAGGGGTTTTCGAGGAATGCTATGTAGTCTTGATTGTATGCATTGGATGTGGCAGATATGTCTTGCTGAATGAGGAAATCAGTATAAGAGTCATTACCCAAGACCGTCGATTGTTTTGGAAGCTTCGACTACTTATGATTTTTGGATTTGACATGCTTGTTTTGGGCTTCCAGGTTCACAAATGACATCAATATTTTGCATAAATCACCATTTTCTGAAGATCTTAAGTTGGGATTGTGCCACACTGTAATTCCACCATCATCGGTCATAACTACACTCAGAGGTATTATCTGTCAGATGTGATATATCCACAATGGTCTGATTTAGTTTAAATCTACAATTAGACCGGCTTGGGACCGGCTTTAAAGGATAGAATTATTATAAAACGCAACAAATGGTTTTGACGAAATACGTTGAACGTGTTTTTGGAATTTTGAAAAACAAGTTCGCCATCATTTGGGGTCGTGTCGTTTTTTCGATATTCAATAAATGAACACAATTATGTGCACATGCATAATTCTACAGAACATTGTCATTGAGAAAACCCTGCGTGATCCCACATGGACTAGTTATCCAGATGAAGATTTGAATCTTCAACTGTTCCATGGCCATCCTACAAGAAAATATAGGCTTGCAACTGATATAATTCAAAATCGGGACCTCTATGGACAACTCATAGATGATCGACGGTGCACCTTTGGGATAGAAAAAGAGTTGTGAATTCTGGTCAAAAGCGAGCCAATTGATTTTTGTTAGACTAGATGTTGTTATATTTTAAGTATTTCAATGAGTTAATATAGTTTGAAAGAAAATTTATTGAAGTGGGATTATTTAAGCTAAGTGATACATTAAAAGCTAATACATTTAATTTTGCATAAGAATTACATTGAACTTACCTATTACATTTAAAATTAAAACTAAACTAGTAAATTTAAATTAAAATAAAATTAGTACATTCGACTATATTTAAATTTCAACTAGCTAGTATATTTCGTTTTCAAACTTAAAAAAAAAACTTAACTATTGCATTGAAGCAGATCCATTTAATCAACATGGTATTCTTCTTTTTCTGCTTCTCTAGAGGCATCGTCATCCTCGTACTAGGCAGGTCGTGATATTTGTTGTTCATTTAATTGTTATTTCAGTTATCCGCTTCCCTTTACCATAACATATGTTGTCGCGAAATTCATTATTGAAGTGTTCATGAAAAGAATTTTGTTCTTGTTAAAATTCTTATGATGTTTTTCTCGTGAAAGACGACTTTTTCGAAATTGCCTTATCATCAGGCCCTGCTTTGCATTTCCTCCTGATAGTCGTTCTCCATGTACTCGGCATAATCAAACTCAGTTGTTGAAATAAATGCTGCTTTTTGTGTTTTTTATTTTGCTACTTTTACACCTTTTTGCCTCTCCATTCTTGTTCTTTTGGTATTGTTATACCATGGAGTTTAAAATTGTGATATTCTTGACTACTTGGAGATCTATTATTTGGTGGTGTTGAAGCTGTTTCTGGAGAGGAAAGTGGTATACTGATGGTTATTTTCAATTTTGTTGTAGTAATAGGTTCGTTCAAGACTTGTGAAAGCAGATTTTTTTAGACTTAATTTTTTGTAAAAAAAAATAACAAGCTCAATTAAAAAGTTGTTTGGAAATTATGGAGAGGCTGGGGCTAGGATTCCGCTATTTACCAATTCCAAAGTGATACTAAATACAATCATGCAATTTCACATGTTCAATTTGATTCTCAACTATTGCAAAAGTAGATTTTTTAGAAACAACAACTGTTAATCCAAAGCATGGGATATCAAAAACCTAGGCTAAGCATATTCCATCAATAGAAAATACAATTGTTTAACAAAAATCATAAAATCTATTTTTAATCTAGGAAAATAATCATAATTAAAATTGCACAAATTAAATAATTAAGAATTACCACTTTTTCATTGGAAAGATAGCTTCCTCCATCGCCCCAAGGATTAGGTTTAGCTCATCATGTTGGAAACGCGCTCAAAAGTTGATTTCATTGCTCAAAAAGGTGTTTACAAATGATGAAAAGGAGAAAATGATGGAAATCGGGTGTTTGCAACGTTTATAACTGTTGCAAACACCGTTACAGAGATCAATAAAGATAAACTGCCGTTGTTGCTTTTAAGACTGTCTTCCGTATTACGACCCACGTCTGTGAGTCGTTGTCACTGTTGAAGAACGACGGTCTTTGGCTGTCTGTTCTTCGTGTTCTTCAACTCATGCAGCAGCAGAGAGATATTCTGCAACTTGATTCTCTCGACTTTGTGGTGCTCCAAACCCTCCCTAATCTCTCTGTCCCCCCTTTTAATGACTTCTATAGACACTATTTATATATCAAAGGAGAGTATCTCTCAATCGAATGCTCATATCTTCTCATTATTCCTCGGATATCTCACGTATCTTCATCTGTTATTTCCGGGGATAATATTCCCTTTTTTATCTTCTCACTTGATTCTCTTCCATCTAGCACACTCCGGATCGTTGATTTCACGACTCGGTTAGAGTAAAACTCTTGCATAAATTATTACTTCCACAAGAAAATCCCGTGTATATCTCGATGTCATGTTTTATGGAAGATACGTGGAAAACTTCTTTCTTTACAATTTAAACACGACTAACTACCCTGTTTTGATGTAACTGGGTAATACCAAATCATATCCAGTCAAAAAACTCGCAAAAATCTCGTCCAAAAATCATCCAGGGTAGTACCTAGGCGAGGAAACTACTTTCCCGCCAAATTGAATTTTTGAAACGATGAAGATGGTGTCCCCCTAACCGAACTGGGGGTGCGAATAGCAAAAGGGTTACCCCTTAGCAATTGGGTTACCCCTTATCCAAAGTGGGAGTCCGAATATCAAATGTCCTCAGGGGTTCTCAGAGTAGTTTTCGAGCCGATTTTTCCAAAAATGTTTATTTCCCAAAAATACCTACAAAAACACAAAACACAAAAATTAGTACAAAATCGAGTGCCAACAATATATAGTATTGAGATCAAATTAGACACAAAAATGTGTTTATCAAATACCCCCAAACTTATTATTTGCTAGTCCTCGAGCAAATTTATTCTAGAAAATAAAATTCATTTGAACCCCTAGGTGGCCCTAGTGGCGGAGTGTTGTCTCGGAGGGTTTACCCAGAGGTGTACCCACAAAACCTTTACTCAGGACCACGGCTATCTATGGAGAACCTTGGAAGGCACTAAAGAATCTCCTTGGTTGGCATACTTATTGACTACGGGAGGAAGTACCACGATGCGAAATTCCAATTGATGTACACGAGTTTGCACTCAAGCATACTAAAATTCATATAAAGTGACAGAGCTCTACTCAGATAGTTTCTAGACATCATAAACCGGAGTCAACCAATCACATGGAAAGATTAAGAAGATGGATGTAGAGAAAAACATAGATGTTGACTAAGGTGAACCTATCCTAATGGTGAGATCTTGGTTCGGACTAATATCAACACACCGGCATATACAAGGGAACCGGTGGTCGATAATCCTAACTCTAGGTCAACTCTGGTGGCATATACAAGGGTACCGGTGGTCGACTTTATTGAATTTATTAGGTTGGTCTAATGGTCTGGTTTCAATTTTTTTATTTTTATTTTTTTCAATTTTTTATTTTATTATTTTTTTTGGGTGTCTCAGTCACTCTATTTCACCCTAGCAATGGTAAAAAGAAAAATAAAAAGAAGTGATCAGGATTCTTTTGATGTTTCCATCACGAGGATATGGCGAAACTACCATGTTTTCTTTTTCTAACACCTGAGCTCTGTGCTTTTATGAATAGACTCTTTAGATGTTTCCATCTAATCAGATTGGTTCCTCAACTCCTACAACCAAGATGCTTCTATCCACTTAGATTGGTTAGTGCCATCCTTAATAAACATAAATTTCTAGGCTCTGGAGTTTTATTTATTGCAACTAAAAAGTTTCTCCCATTACCCCCAAACTTAAATCTAACATTGTCCTCAATGTTCTAAAGATGAAATTAAAAACATGAACAAGGAGAAACCGTTACCACTAGAAAGGAAATGAGGAAAAATATTACCGTGTTGCATGAGCAAGGATACCTCCCAAGGAGTGCTAAGTTTAAAGTCTTCGGCCGGACATCAAATACCTCAAAAAGGATATTCACCTTCCAAAGTCATGCACCAATAAAGAAATAGTTGTGGGTCCATAAGACCAAATATAGCTAACACCAATATCGGACAACCGCCTTTGGTTAGGATAAATGAATAGAAGGAGCACATCCTCGTCTAAGGTTTCATCAAGACAACTAGGTTCATCCGGGTAGCATAATTGAGCTTCATATGTGTATCTTGATAAATAGATTCATCCGAAAAACGGGTCTCTAATACTCCGGGTTACCTCACGGACAGATATCGGGGAGGATCGGGTTCTTGAGTCCGAATAGACTCGAGTAATATCTCGAGACGCACATGGCTCGAGTCCCAAGTTAGGGACTCTAATTAGGGATACATGACAATCACAAGAACCATCACTACCCCCAAACGTAGGGATTTCACTACTCATAGACAAACCTCTAACTATTGCTTGAATTTACGGATCCTCGAGTCCTTAAAATACTCAAGAGCTTCTTCTAGTTCTCTACCCCCAAACTTAGGGTCATCATTACTCTTAGAAAGACCTAACACTATTGCCTGGATTTCTGGGTCCGTAGAGTCTTTAAAATACTCAAGGGCTTCTTCTAAAGATTGTTCACACATCTGGTCTAAGAGAATGGTTTCCTCAAATTCATCTAAAGAATCTCCCAGGAGAGTGTCATGCCAGTTATCCTGAACTAAATCCTGAACTAAAGTGCTAATCATATTCACTTCTTCTAAGTCATCATTCTCAGAAGGTTGTCTAGTAACATTAAATACATTCAGTTCAGTGGTCATATTACCAAAGGATATGTTCATAAGCCCGGTCCTACAATTGATGACAGCGTTAGCTGTGGCTAAAAATGGGCGACCTAGAATCACTGGGATCTGAGCATTTGGGTCTTGAACAGGTTGGGTGTCTAGAACAACGAAATCCACTGGATAAATGAATTTATCAACCTCAATCAGAACATCCTCTATTACACCACGAGGGACTTTTACGGACCTATCAGCTAATTTTAGTGTCATTTTAGTCGGTTTCAACTTACCAAGACCTAGCTGGGTGTAAACATGATACGGGAGTAAGTTAACACTGGCTCCTAAGTCAAGTAAAGCTTTATCGACCATGTGATTACCAATCGCACAAGATATGGTGGGGCATCCAGGGTCCTTATACTTAGGAGGTGTTTGGTTCAGAAGAATGGAACTTACTTGACCAGCTAAAAAGGCTTTCTTTTGGACATTAAGCTTACGCTTTCATGTACAAAGATCTTTAAGGAACTTGGCATAAGCAGGCATCTGCCTAATTGCTTCTAATAGCGGAATATTGATGTTCACCTGTTTAAATGTTTCCATTATCTCGTTGAATGTCGACTCCTTCTTTGTTGGGGATAACAAGCTGCGGATATGGGGCTCTAGGCACAAGGTAGTCCTAACAGAATTTCTTGGGATTCCTTAGGGATTGTTTCAGTTTCCTCGCCTACGGGTTCCTCTTGGGACGTAGAAGGTGGAACTACAAGTATGTCCACTAGGCATGGCTACCTTATTGTCTACTAGTTTACCGCTCCTAAGGGTTTTTATCGAGTTCACATGGTTTGATGATTCATCACCAACTAAAGATATTTGATGGACCCCCTAGGATTGGGTTGAGATTGACTAGGAAACTTACCTTCTTCTCTCTCACTTAAATACTTATCTATTTGGCCGACTTGAAGTTCTAATTTAGCTAGAGTCAGGAATTATCCTTATGGTTCCGCTTTGGTTTCTTGTTGAAAGCTAAGGTGGTTGGGTGATAACATAGTAAGAGCTTCTTCTAAGGTAGAGATCTTTTTCTCGGAAGTGTTAAACCTGGGTTTGACCCGAAGGGTTCCGAGTATAACCAAAACACCAGGGGAGGAGTGAGAATTACTAGGCGTCTTGATTCTGGCCCTTAGACCAAGAAAAATTAGGATGGTTTCTCCAACCAGGGTTGTAGGTCTCTGAGTAGGGGTCAAACTTCTGACGGTTCTCAAACCTAGCGTTGTTATAGACAGCATTGGCTTGTTCTTCACTAACATGACCTTCCCAAAATGAGTTATCGGGCTCTATTCCACAACTAGAGACTTGAGAGGCTCTATTAGGTTAAATCAAGGGACCTATTTTTAGACTGACCCATTTCCAAAGCTTCTAACCTTCTAGACAAAGCAGCAAACTTAGCATCTGACTCGAAGCTTGTATCTACCACATTGGTGCTACTTCTATTGACCAAGAGTCTTTTAGGGGGTTCAACACAAGACTCCCACTGTTGGGATTTTTCAGCGATAGTTCCTAAGAAGGTAAAAGCATCATCAGCAGTTTTATTTGTGAACTCACCGGCACACATAGACTCGACCATGGATTTAGTCGAATAGTCTAAACCATTATAAATAATCTCCACAAGTTTCATCTTATCAAATCCATGGTGAGGACACTGGGATAGGAGATCATTGAATCTCTCTAAAAACCTATAAATAGAATCTCCCTCTTGTTGCACACTAGCACTAATTTTACGCCTAACAATTGCAGTTTTATGCTTAGGGTAGAATTTCATATAGAAAAGCCGCAATCGATTACACTGCCATGTTTCAATGGATCCGAGATGGTAGGTTGTTCGCCAGGTCTTGGCTTTATCTCTCAAGGAAAAGGGAAACATCTTAAGTTTCAAGACTTCATCGTAAGGTCTTTTATTCTAACTGTCCCATAAATTTCCTCAAAGTCCCTAATATGAAAATAAGGGTTCTCATCATACGAAGAAGACTAGGTTTTATCTCGAAATTAGCCGTATTGGGTGGCAATTTAATACACGAAGCTCGGTTGGTCCTAGTTGGGAACATGTAATCTTTCAAAGTAGCCATTCTTTGGCACAAGCTGAAGTACTAGGGGTACTTTCCTCACGAAAGACAGATTCTCAAAATTGAAGTTTCCAAAAACGGGGCTCTCAAAGAAGAGTCTTCGAGTTCCCCGCCTTCACAAGAAGAACTACTAGGTTTGTCACTAATCAAACGACCAAGAGTGTTTCTTTTCCAAGCCCGTTCTCTAACGACCTCGGGCATACACTAGAAAAACAAAACAAAATAAAAAGAAAAAAATCCTAAAAGGAAGGGAAGCTCTATGCAAACACAAACAAGGCTGACTCCACCACAACAAACCTATTAAATTCTAGCAAACAAAAAGCATGATGGCTCCACTTAGATTGTTTCTAGACCCGCTTCTAATCGTTCGAAAGGGAATTCGTTACAATTTAAGCAAACCCCTCTGGATCAATCCGAGTCAAAGTAAGTTGAATCAAGGCGAGGGAAGCTCCGTGGAGCTTTGATACCCAAGGCCTCACCGCATTACAAGGCGGCACAGTCACGCATTCAACTTACAGAAACCATCATGAACTTGAAGTATGCCTAAAGAGTAACCAATATTTTTCGAATGACTTTCCTATTAAGCTCGTTACCCTATCGGTCTCGTTCTAGTCAAAATTTTAGGCTTAGGTTTGTGTTTGGTTTCATTTTCCTAAGGCGGGCAAGAAGAGAACGGTGATGAAATCCGAACTCTTATCTTGTATGGACAGTCCTTTCCCTTTACTAGGAAATTAAAGCGGCCGGATTCAGTTCCTCGACATATATTCACACGAAATCATCCAGTAAACCCGCTGACAGGGGATTCGCGGGTGTTTAGAATTCTTACCTCCCGTTCCAGACGGGGGATGAACCGTTGAAGTCGACTCGGGCCACGACTCCTATGTCATGTACGAACCGGAGGGGCCGAGACGATATCGTAATCGTCGTCCTTCCCTGTGCAGTTTATATTTAAATAACCCTTCCTTAGGGTTTCAAAAAAATAATGTCCAATGTTCAATGTCCAAAAATAAAAAATAAAATAAAAATATCCAAAAATATAAAAGATTACAAAAATAAAAGCCTATTTACAGTTTCTAAAAAAAATAAAAAATAAAAATCTAATAAAAATAAATTAACTATACACAAAAATATTCTTCTTTACTCCTTTGGATTTTCTCTCTTCTTTCTTTCTTTGGCTTCGCTTTACTTTTCAACACTTTCTCTTTTATATAAGCTCCGCACCAAGTCTCGAAAGCAAATAGAAAAAACCAAAACGCGTAAAAAGGAACAAAATAATAAATAAAAAATAAAATAATAAAACCTAAAAACAAATCTATACACAAGTCCGCGTCGGCGGCGCCAAAAATTGATGCTTATTTTCAATTTTGTTGTAGTAATAGGTTCGTTCAAGACTTGTGAAAGCAGATTTTTTAGACTTAATTTTTTGTAAATAAAAATAACAAGCTCAATTAAAAAGTTGTTTGGAAATTATGGAGAGGCTGGGGCTAGGATTCCGCTATTTACCAATTCCAAAGTGATACTAAATACAATCATGCAATTTCACATGTTCAATTTGATTCTCAACTATTGCAAAATTAGATTTTTTAGAAACAACAACTGTTAATCCAAAGCATGGGATATCAAAAACCTAGGCTAAGCATATTCCATCAATAGAAAATACAATTGTTTAACAAAAATCATAAAATCTATTTTTAATCTAGGCAATTAATCATAATTAAAATTGCACAAATTAAATAATTAAGAATTACCACTTTTTCATTGGAAAGATAGCTTCCTCCATCGCCCCAAGGATTAGGTTTAGCTCATCATGTTGGAAACGCGCTCAAAAGTTGATTTCATTGCTCAAAAAGGTGTTTACAAATGATGAAAAGGAGAAAATGATGAAAATCGGGTGTTTGCAACGTTTATAATCTGTTGCAAACAACGTTACGAAGAACAATAAAGATAAACGCGCATGTTGCTTTTAAGATTGTCTTCCGTATTACGACCCACTTCGTGAGTCGTTGTCATTTGTTGAAGAACGACGGTCTTTGGTCATGCTGTTCTTCGTGTTCTTCAACTCATGCAGCAGCAGAGAGATATTCTGCAACTTGATTCTCTCGACTCTGTGGTGCTCCAAACCCTCCCTAATCTTTCCGTCCCCCCTTTTAATGACTTCTATAGACACTATTTATATATCAAAGGAGAGTATCACTCAATCGAATGCTCATATCTTCTCATTATTCCTCGGATTTCTCACGTATCTTCATCTCTGTTATTTTGGGGATAATATTCCCTTTTTTATCTTCTCACGCAGTTCTCTTCCATCTAGCACACTCCAGATCGTTGATTTCACGACTCAGTTAGAGTAAAACTCTTGCATAGCTGTTACTTCCACAAGAAAATCCCGTGTATATCTCGATGTCATGTTTTATGGAAGATACGTGGAAAACTTCTTTCTTTACAATTTAAACACGACTAACTACCCTGTTTTGATGTGACAGGGTAATACCAAATCATATCCAGTCAAAAACTCGCAAAAATCTCGTCCAAAAATCATTCAGGGAAGTACCCAGGCGAGGAAACTACTTTCCCGCCAAATTGAATTTTTGAAACGATGAAGATGGTGTCCCCCTAACCGAACTGGGGGTACGAATAGCAAAAGGGTTACCCCTTAGCAATTGGGTTACCCCTTATCCAAAGTGGGAGTCCGAATATCAAATGTCCTCCGGGGGTTCTCCGAGTAGTTTTTCGAGCCGATTTTTCCAAAAATGTTTATTTCCCAAAAATACCTACAAAAACACAAAACACAAAAATTAGTACAAAATCGAGTGCCAACAATATATAGTATTGAGATCAAATTAGACACAAAAATGTGTTTATCATATACCATTATGAAATTCCTGCAAAATAGGACCATATGGGCATCTTGTTGGCACTTGATTACCTTATAATACGTATGGGTTAAATATGTTTAGCACTCTCAGAATGTTGAAACAATTTTCGTATTGGAATCCACTTTTTGGGTCCTTTGCCACTCTGCTTGACATTTTCGTTCCTGCAATTTGGGAAAAAACTAAATGAGTACAGAAACTAAAAATTTATCAAAGTGAAATACAATTTGTTCTTACCACATGTGGTTCATCATCACCACTTCTTTTGCATCAGTGCATTTTCATTATTAAAGCTAAATATTCACCAACATCTTCGCTGATAGAATGAAAGCAACGAGATAACCTGTCCCCATCATGATGAAGGATGTTACCAGTTTCTTCTTTAAATTTGTCAAAAAGTTTCTGATAAAATGTAGCTTGTTGATAACTATTGATAATATCTTTTGTTAAGTATATATAATTCCTACAAATAGATTCATCTTCATCCACTGGAAACTTCATACCACGGTCTCTACTGGATTTTTGTTGCGAAGCGCTACCGTTTTACATAATAGTTAGGATTTTAGGAAAGTTTTGGGACAGATTTGAGAAGTTTTGGAGAACTTATGACTTGGATTGGATGAAATATGATATATTTATAGGGAATTCAAATACAGCCGTTCGATAAGTTGTTGGGAGAACTACCTAGAGCCGCCCGAAAAGTATTACGTCGCTCACGTCTTTACTTCAACCGCGTGCCGCAACTTATGTCGCTGCTCGCGTCTTTACTTCAACCGCTCAACAAAACTTATGCGCGACTTAAGAATGTGCATCTCTTCTTCTGCAGCAATGTGCAAATTCTTATTTTCATGTTTATTGAGTTCATAATGGGAGAAAAATTGACAAATCGGAGATTTGTCAATCACATAGGAACTTCCTGAAGGCACGAAAAATTTATTCGAATCCAGGATCCATGTCTATTAGAGATGCCTCTTTATCTCCAAAAGGCATTAATGGTGGATTATGGGGAAAACATGCGACTATTCAAATTTAGTTAAAACCAAAATATATATTTTAAAGGCGTTGTCTCGCAGTCTGCTAAGGAGCGCTGCCTCCTAAATCTCTGGGACCCTACGTCTTAGCTGAAAACAAAATGCATATGTTTTAAAAAAATATCCAACATAAGATTGAGTCAAAGAATTAAATTTCCTACTGTATCAACATTTCCGCTTGGACTGGCGCAAAAGTTTATACTTCAAGAGTGTAAGATAAGATTTTATGCTTGCGTGATAGCAAGACTTAAGTTCTCACTTGGGAGGCGAGGCTTTAGATGCATACATGATGAGAATACTTTCTGCTCGTATTGTGAGAACGGTGTTATACTCACTGTTTGGGAAAGTCAGTATATTGCTTGTGTGAAATACAAATTTTTGTGCTTATATTGTTGTAAGGCTATATGAATATATCCAATTAATATTCAGATTATGATGTTGATGACGAGATATTTTCCAAGCCATTTGGATGATTATAAAGTATCACAACTACTCAATCTTTAAGATCTTGATAGATGACGTTCATCAGACATATGCTTTGTTTTGTTTTTCCGAGCAATATCTCGATATATCTCAAACCCAATATCGCATCGATGTGCGAGTAACATGATTTAAATATGAAACTCGTTCCTTGAGATTTTAAATCTTGGATAGTTGATGTTGATTTTTTTTTTTTTTACTTATCACGCTATTTTAATTTTTATTTCCATCTTTGCTCCTTGCGCTTTTTTTATTTTATTTTTCTTCTCGCTCTTTCTTTCCATCTCTAGCAAGTCTTCTTCATGCAAATGATTTTGTTTATTTTTATTTTTTTTTCTTCTTTCACTTCAGCTGCAACAGAGCCTCTTCATGGAAATAAATACTTTTATTTATTTATTCACTTTTCTTATTCCTCTTTGTTCCAGCTCTTGTTCCAGCTCTAAGAAAGCTTCTTAATGCAACTAATTTTTTTCATATTATATATATATTTCTTCTAGCTCCATCCAAGCTTCTTTGTGAATTGATTTAGTTTCTGTCTCATTTTGCTTCAGCTCCAGTAAGACTTATTTATTTTTCTTTTCCCTCTCACTATACCTCCTGCTCCATCAAAACTTCTGTATGAAACAATATTTTTTTGTTTGACTCGGAAAATTTCACATTTCCCTGAGAATGGGATCCCACTTATATTGAGGCCTTGTTATCGGGGATAGATCACTCTCGCTGCCCTGAGATGGGGTTGCACTACCCTAGTATTGGGACTTTGTTATCGTAGATAACTTAACATGTTCTCAATGCCTTTGAACTGGGTCCTTGTCATTTTTAAGCCCGCGCTAATACTGGTTAGCTTGTTCATAAACTTGTGCAATAATTCGTTAAGACCATGCGATGGATGTTTTTGAACAATTTCTCTAATCAAAGCCAAGCTATATTGGTTTCTCACTGTCCTGAAATGGGGTTCCACAACCCCAGAAACTGAATCCCTACTATTTTTAATCATATGCTAATGATACGTAAGATATTTATACCTTGGCAAGAGACACGAGAAAGTAATTCGAATAAAAATATCTTCTCTATATTATGGACAAGAAAACGATTACAATTATCTCTTTGTTACGCTCACAATCTTGTCTAAACAGTGGATCAACCTTAAATTGTTTGCTAAGCTTGCACAAGTATTGATCCAAGCTTTCTCTAGGTTTTATGTGTGTTTAGTTAACAACCAAACCTCTATATTTATAGACTTCATCATACTCAGCCGACTAGGTATTCTATTAGGAATCTATTTCCCAAACTAAAAGTGTTGCCTAAAATAAAACTCTTTCCTAACTAGGAATTCTGCCCAAATTAGGTTTCCTTGCTAATATAGGAATCTTTCCTCAACTTAGCTTGAGGTTTACTAAGTTCCTAAGAGGAGTAAGGATACACCTGTATCAGCTAATACCGGTTTAGCTTTCTTGTAAATTTGCGTAAGAATTGAATAAGGCCATGCAAGGGATGTTTTTGAACAACTCTCTAATCAAAGTTAATTTTGGAATCGGTCATGGCCATGCGAAAGTTATTGTTAAACAACTCTGGCTAGTATCAATTTTTTGATTGATCGTAAATGCGCGAGAGTTATTGTTAAACAACTATGACTATTATTGAAATTTTTAATTGATCTTAGCAATGTGAAAGTTATTGTTAAACAACTTTGGATAGTACCGGAGTTTATCCACCACAAATTAAAATTGAAAGTAATGTATAATAAATTGAATAATCATTTAGGTTTAGCTTATGAGGTGTGTATGGATCCAACATCGGAAATATGCATCCCCTAGTCATGAAAGCACGATAATTAGAGTATTAAAAGGTGGTGCAGAGATGCAGTTGTGATACTTCGGCCTATGATTATTGTTTTTCATGTTATAAATCTTATCATTCTGCGAATGGATTTCATTTCATGGAGGATCTTGAACAACTATAAATAAAATCCGGCCGATAATATTGGAATTTATTGTGTATCGATCTTTAACCTAGACGATACGCAAAATATTGGCGATACATGAACATTCCAATTATACTGGCAGCATGTATCGTCCAATAGTCACTAGTCCAGAAGGGGCTATAAATCACGTTTTTAAATGACAGATTAATTGTGTGATTAGGGTATGACAAACAAATTATGTCATATAATATAAAAATAGTGGGACCCATTATTTAACACAAAAAAACCGTTATTTTCAAATGTGATAAATCTGTAGGTGCGTGATTTTTCAAGAACCATTAAATCACGGATTAAAATTGTTGGATATTGTAAGTTTTAATACGCCCCACTAATATTCTGTTGCGCACCATAAAAATGTCTAACCACCGGCTTACTTGCCATAGGTCTATACAGCCGTATGGGTTCCGGGTTCCATTCTAGCAAACCCCAACACCAAAAAGGATAAAACTTCAGAGAACCAAAAGAGAAGTTCTTCGTTCATGTTGTCGTCTGTTTTTCTCCCTCCAGAAACCTAACTACCTGAGGAGACTCTAACCTTAACAGTCAAAGAAGAAGACACGACGATATTAAGTAAGTTTCAATTCATTTGTATCTGGTTTTTCCCAAGTTTCTCTGTTCCTTAAAAATTTGATTTTGGAGACCAAACTTGTATATGCAAAGATTTTGATTTGATACATTGATTAAATTAGAAATTGGGAAGGAACAATTTTGATTAGTTTGATTGCATGAAAGTGGTTTCTGAATTCACTTTGTCAAACCTTTCTCTCTGTTATTTTGCTAGACAAACCTAAGGGGAGATCGAAGAAGAAGAAGAAGATATCAAATTAAAGTAAATTCCAAATCTCTTTTCATCTTTCATTCTGTTTTTTTGCTTAAGCTTCTATCTGGTTAATCAAAAGTTGATTTTTGGAGACCAGATTATTATCTAATAAGATCCATAGATTTTGGTTAATTTAAAAGCTTCTGTCTAGTTAATTGGTTAATGTAGAAGTTGGAAAGGAATGAATTTGTTTAGATTTATTGCATGAATCTGAAAGGAATCAACTAGTTTTTAAATCTCCATTAAGAATCGATAATTGCAGAGATTTTGGTTTGATAAATTGGTTTGATTTTTACGGGAGAATTGGATACTTGGAAATCTTAAGTCATTCCAATTTTATTTTTTCATTGATGAGTTTGTTTTCCTGATGTGCTTTTCTTGTTCAAACATGAATAATCTTAAAATTTTAAAATCCGACATGAGAACTGGGTTTCTTGGGATTGTTCCTTTGACACAACCTTTTGGTGAGGAGAGTGTGAACCAGATGAGTGCCCCCAACATGCCCAGCAAGCTCACTAACAGCATAATTGCATCAACCTGAGGAGAACCTTTCGTTGTTCGCGAATAATTCTATCCCTGACACTCTTTGTAGCTTTGTCAGCTCCACCTCCACCCCTGGAGTTTCGAGCAAGAGTCATTAGCCCCTTTTTGTCTCAAGTGTTGTGCCTTCTTATCTGTGAGACTTGCATAGATTGAGCTTAGATGAAAAATTATTTCGTATATGTATTATAGAAGTCCATGTAATATTTGAAGTACCCAGCTGAAAGCTTGTTTTGTTAGCATTATAGTGTAATGCTGCTCCTGATTTTCTTATATCTTAGTGATGTTATCATTTTGTGGAGTATCTAGTGACACTCTTATCTTGAGTTGATTGTAAATACATCTATCCGAAGTTCTCTTAAAAATTTAGGACCATCCAACCATTGGGCATCCAAGTGAGACTAGTAGTCTTCCCAATTCAGTATACCACAATGAATATACACCAACAGACACAGCTGGGTAAACCTATTAGGATCTGCGTCCTGAAGTTTACAAAGTGCTTTTGATATTTGATGGGAATTAATTTTTGGTGTAGTTGCAAGAGCCAGTTCTGTGCTGTATAGGTAATCAGGACATCTTACGTGGGTGTTTTTCAATTGGCTAGTTTTTTTTGTATTTTGATATGCTACATTGATCCATTGTTTCTTTTAATATAGTTTTGGAGCTTTCCTTCTTTACTCGATAGAAATTTTTTTCAATGTTTTCCTCACTGTGGTGTAACCTATCAATTTTGTCCAGTGAATTTCAGATTGAGTGCTTTACCACAACCTAGACAATAGTACGAGAAAAGGGAAAAACAGAAGTTCTCTAATACTGCACCAGAAATATTTTACCTGAGTTCCAGTATTTTGCACAGTATTACACGATTCAATTTGTGTAGGGAACGGACACACTTTTCAATACACCTAAATGTAAGGAGTTCAAATTTCTACCTCTTTTAGCCAAAAAGTGACCACGGACATTGTTTTTATCTGGTGATAATACCCGAAATGGTAATGATTTTTTTTTCTTTTTCTTTGAAGTAAGCTTCAGATGATAACAATTTTCATGGTTCTAAATCTGTCATGAGTCTTAGGAGTTCGTTATCTAGAATTTTATCTACTGTTTTGCTATTACTTATGTTAATATTTTGGTTAATATTATCAATTTACTGAAAGTGGTATTTTAATGGGAAACTGTACTATTAGTTTCTCCGTGATAACTAATATGATGTAAGATTCTGTCACTAATCACAACCAACCTACCATCAATTATCAAGTTACATACTGCTGTGTAGTTTGTGGCTAGTGAGGAGTAGAACTTAGACCATTCTATTTTTGAAAATTCACTGCCTATTTACAACGTTTTCTTCCCCAATTTTTGCTTCAAGTCTAAAATTTCGTGGCTTGTGAATCTTCTCATATATATGGAATTAGTAAAGCGCATTTGAAAGCCATGGGTGTTCTTAATGCGGAATTTAGAACCAATTTATTTGATTTGATCCTTCATGAGACTTATAGATTATTGACTAGATAACATCCTATTGTTTTTTATGTGTGTCATTTAGGTTTACTTGAAGTGATGTCTATTCCAAGCAAAAAATGGATGGATGCGGAACGGCGGTCACTGAATTTCGGGATGGAGTTCAATCATTTATCAAGGTTCACAAAAGATACGGTAGGAGCGAGATAAATTATTTCTCCGTCCATGCTCGAAATGTAAGCTTTTTGCAAGAAGAAAATAAGTACCCTCTAGAGGAAATACATTTGCATTTGATCGAAATGGTTTCCTTAAGACATACGAGTAACTTGGATACATCATGGAGAACAGACCTCGTACAAATGTTGTCAATGTTAATCAAGCTCCTAATTTACCTGGTAATAGAGTTCATTGTGAAGATTCTGGTCGAGGAATGGTCAACATGTTCAGTGACCTACAGCGACGTATTGACCTTGATAACCACATGGAAGACTGTTTCAATGATCCTAATCAAGAGAGTGGTGCTAATGTTGAAGGTGATCAAGGTGCTGATATAAATTACAAGAAGAGGTTTGAAGATTCGACGCAACCCCTCTATCCTTCTTGTGATGGGCAGCATACGAAGTTGTCTACAACAATTGAGTTGCTCAGTATGAAAGCAAGACATAATTGTTCCGATGCTTTCTTGACTGAGTTATTGCAATTTATGAAGACTATTTTACCTGCTGGGAATACATTACCGGAAACTACCAATAAAGCCAAGGCTATGATTCAACCTTGGCGATTGAAGTGTGAAATTATACATGCTTGCCCGAATGATTGCATTCTTTACAGGAAGGAATATGCTGACATGGATGAATGTCCTAATTGTAAAGCAAGTAGATAGTAACCAGCTGATAAGAAGAAGCCACATGCCAAAAGAGTCGCGATGAAGAAATTAAGATATTTCTCGATTCTTTGAAAGGTTAAAGACATGTTTAGTATACCATGGATAGCGAGAGCGATGAATTGCCATGGTAATGGAGAGGAAAGCAAAGACACACATGCGGCATCCTGTGGACTCTCCTTGTTGGAAGTTTATAGATAGCAAGTGGCCCGAGTTTTCGCGGAGAAGAGGAATGTGCGTTTAGGACTGGCAACCGATGGATTTAACCCTTCAGAATGAACTATCCCCATAGTTGTTGGCCCATTATGCTTTTTCCCTTGAACCTTCCCCCATCGCACCGCATGGCTAAAGAATTCACTATGTTAACACTTGCTGATTCTGGTCCAACCGAACCGGACCATAACATTGATGTTTATTTGCAGTAGTTGGTCGACGAGTTGAAGGAGTTATGGTCTGTTGGAAAGTTGACATATGATGCTCATACAAAGAGTAACTTTACGCTGAAAGCAATGTTAATGTGGTGTGTGCATGACTTTCCCGCCTATGGACATGTTTCTAGTTGTAGAACATCGGGAAGATTTGGTTGTCCTGTGTGTGGTGAAAAGACTGATGCAATCAGGCTAAAGAATGGACGTAAATTCAGCTACATGGGTCATAGAAGATTCTTACGAGCTGAGCACTCCTTCAGATATGCAAAAGCAAAATTTGATGGAACCGAAGAACATGGAGATGCTCCATGCCGTTTGGAGGAGCCCAATTGTTGACGAAGATGAATAGTGTGCGAACAGAATTTGGGAAGTTCAGTAGGAAGGAAACAACATCAAATTCCACTAGTAAAAGGCTTTTGACGAGTGTCCAACTGTTAAAGACTATGAGTCGTGTACGCACTTGAATCTTGTCGGGCAATTGGTAAGAGGAAACGGACGGTTAATACAAGTATTCCGCCATCAATGAAGAAGAGATCAGTTGATACAAGCACTCCGTGGTCAAAAAGATCAATCTTATTTGATCTGCCTTACTGGGAGGTAACTAATTCAACAGTCTTCATGAATTACTACATAGAGTCATCAATTGCCTACTTTGTACTTTCATATTTATTCTTCCAACTATTGATGTATGGGTGTTGTTACTAACTGTCCTAGTTTACTCCAGGATATCTTTGGTTCGACACAATTTGGATGTAATGCATATTGAGAAGAATTTTCTTTGAGATTTTTTTTGGAACCATAATGGACAATAAGGATAAGACTAAGGATGGGATTCCGGCACGCAAGGATCTGCAAATTCTTAAGATAAAGAGGAATTTGTGGTTGAAGGAGCAAGGAAATGGCAAGCCACCATAAATGCCGCCAAAGCACCTTATCGTTTGTCTATAGAGAGAGGAAACTAGTATGCATGTCTCTTAGCAACCTGAAGGTTCCTATTGGTTCTCAAGGAACTGGAAAAAGCAAAGTATGTTTGCGTGAATTTCAGTTCAAAAGCATGAAGTCTCATGACTATCATATTCTAATGCGGGGATTGCTACTGTTTTTCGATGTCTTTGTTTCAAAGGGCATCGTCCATTGCTTGAGGCCATTCGATGGTGTCATTGTTCTTTAAAGTTCTTTGTTCTAAGGTTATTGATATTGCCGAGCTTCGCATCATGCACCAACGTCTCGTGGAGTCTATATGTGTGTTTGAAATGTATTTCCCGCCTCCTTTTTTTGTTACAATGATACATGTCGTCGTACATTTGGCAGAAGAGGCAGAAATATTGGGTCCTGTTACAACTCGATGGATGTATCCTTTTGAAAGGTGAGTCATTTGATTGAGTGAATCTTTTGATTTAGTTTTTCATGGAGGTAAATTGACTTTTTATTATTGTTGTGATTACCCTATATAGGATGATGAGAACATTCAAAGTTTTTGGTCGCAACAAAAACTACATAGAGGGATCTATTACAGAACAATATTTATTGGCCGAAGCATTGAGACATTGCATGGAGTACATTGTGAATGGTAGGGAGAAGTGCTACAAGAAAAATGGAAGGATATCTAATGACGATGACATTGGGAAGGTCCATACCCGCCAAATATGTCCGAAGGAAAAAATATCATATACCCAACCCACAGTACGAACAAGCACGCAGATGGGTTTTGATGCATTCTGAAGACAATACTGAATGGAAAAAGTAAGTAATACTTTTCGATTTTATTATCATTTCTTAGTACAATAACTTACTGCCATGTTGAGACTTGAACTATTTAGAGATGAATGAACATATAAAACTGAATTGAAATAGTTAGTGATGAATGAACAATAGCTTATTTGTAGAGTATGGAATGGTAATTGTATATGTTTATTACAGGAAGTATGACGCATATGTTGTAAGATTTAATCGACATGTTAGAGGAAGAAGGAATTCAACGAAGCCTGATGATTACATGAAATGGATAACGCAACAATTTGAGGGCAAAGACATGACAGATTTTAAGCGGCTCGTTGATGGTCCATCTAGATATGCAGTATCAAATAATGCATATGCAGTAAATGGCTATATCTTTTATACGGTGATGCGAAAAAAAAGTATGTCCACCTGAATAGTGGAGTGTCCATGAATGCCACAACCACATTCGAGAGCAAGTGCCGAGAGATCGAATACGGTGGAAGATGAAGTTCCATATTTCGGAATTGTTAAACAAATTCTAGAATTGGATTATACCACCTTCAAGCAAACTGTGTTTTATTGTGATTGGGTTCGTGTCCAAGACAAGGTGAATGGATGGTATGTGGATCCGGTTACAAGAAATATTTATGTAAACTTCGAACGGTTTATGGGAAACACAAAAGAGACCGATGAGCCATTTATCCATTCTTCTCAAGCTACTTCAGTATTTTATTGCAAGGATGAGAGTAGGCCTGATAGGAAGTGGCATATTGTTTTAGAATCTCCAAAACGACGAGGTCCTTTTGTGAATGCTTTTGAGGATCCGTTTGTCTTTACCGGCATAGCTAAAGAATCTTCCCTAACGGTAGCGAACTTAGATTATAACAATAATTCAGAAGAGCGTGCATTTGTAAGTTTAAGTTTTTTGAATTAAATTGTTGCTTCATTTTATCGAAGTGTTGTACTGATTATTAATTATGATGTTACAGGAAAATTAGGGGAGTTGGAAGTTCAACACCAGTAAGCGATCCCAACAATGGCTCGCGATAAAATTTAGTACTACTAGATTTTGGGTGGAATTTTTCATTATGATAAAATTGTTACTTTGAAATTTGAAATTATTTCTTTTGATATTCAGTTATGATAAAAGTATTGAGTTTGATCCTTTTTGTTTGCTATATTAAAAATAAAATAAAATTATTTGCTATTTTGACATAAATCGCCTAAATTCGAAATGATGATGTTTTGGTTTCTTCATTTTTGCTCGAACTTGTTCAACTCGATCGAATCTTGAATATTGATGCAGATCGTCTCAATTCGAAAGGATGAAGTCCAATCTCTTCATTTTTGCTAGAACTTGTTCAACTCAGTCAAATTTTCAATTGAATTATCGAGTCTTGATTATGTAACTATATTTTGACACAAATCGTCTCAATTCGAAAGGATGAAGTTCTAATCTCTTCATTTTTGCTCGTACTTGTTCAAATCGATCGAATTTTCAATTGAATTATTGAGTCTTGATTATGTAACTATATTTTGACACAAATCGTCTCAATTCGAAAGGATGAAGTTTCAATTTCATCATTTTTGATCGTACTTGTTCAAATCGATCGAATTTTCAATCCTGGTGTCGATTCTTGATTATTGATGCGGATCATCTCAATTCGAAAGGATGAAGTTCAAATTTCTTCATTTTTGCTCAAACTCGTTCAACTCAGTCAAATTTTCAACTGAATTATCGAGTCTTGATTATGTAACTATATTTTGACACAAATCGTCTCAATTCAGGTGTCGATTCTTGAATATTGATGCAGATCGTCTCAATTCGAAAGGATAAAGTTCTAATCTCTTCATTTTTGCTAGAACTTGTTCAACTCAGTCAAATTTTCAATTGAATTATCGAGTCTTGATTATGTAACTATATTTTGACACAAATCGTCTCAATTCGAAAGGATGAAGTTCTAATCTCTTCATTTTTGCTCGTACTTGTTCAAATCGATCGAATTTTCAATTGAATTATCGAGTCTTGATTATGTAACGATATTTTGACACAAATCGTCTCAATTCGAAAGGATGAAGTTTAAATTTCATCATTTTTGATCGTACTTGTTCAAATCGATCGAATTTTCAATTCAGGTGTCGATTCTTGAATATTGATGCAGATCGTCTCAATTCGAAAGGATGAAGTTCTAATCTCTTTATTTTTGCTAGAACCTGTTCAACTCAGTCAAATTTTCAATTGAATTATCGAGTCTTGATTATGTAACTATATTTTGACCCAAATCGTCTCAATTCGAAAGGATGAAGTTCTAATCTCTTCATTTTTGCTCGTACTTGTTCAAATCTATCGAATTTTCAATTGAATTATCGAGTCTTGATTATGTAACTATATTTTGACACAAATCGTCTCAATTCGAAAGGATGAAGTTCTAATCTCTTCATTTTTGCTCGTACTTGTTCAAATCGATCGAATTTTTATTAAAATATATATTCAAAATTGTTTTCGATTTATTACAATTGAATTCTCGAAAATGCGATTTTGACGAATGTTACTCTTGGTCTATCTGGCGACATCTAATGATTTTGAATGTTTGATGTGAATAGACTTTTTAACTTTGATAAATAATGAAATTCAGATTATTCTTCTTCAATTTTATTCAGATTTTCTCTATCTCGATCAAATTTTCATCAAAAATATTCAAATAATTTATAATTTATTAAATTTAAGTATGAGTTTTAATTATAATCATGTAATACGAGACTAATTTTAATTTAAAAATTAATCGGATGAATAATGATAATATATAACGAAACTCGATAATTATTCAACGAATGAAAAATATCATATAACTAAAAATCAACCTGATTATGATCGAGACTAGGTAATATCCCAACGACTAAAATTTTTCCATGTAACTTTAATTTATAATTTTAATTAATTTTGTGTGGTGTTTTTTTTTTTTTTTCATTTTTTTTTTATATAAGCATTTTGTGTGGTGTTATAATTTTAATATGCTTCATAAATTAAATTAACAATTTTTTTTTTATATTTCTCTTATTTCGAAGGTCAATGCTAGTCAAGGATCATTAAAAATAAGACCTAAGTCTTTACTTTTGCCTTGTACGCCCAACTAAAATATGCCCAACTGAGAAAAAAAATGGAAAAAAAAGAAACAGACGTGTGTACATAGTTTTCTCCTCAAGATCTAGCGTAAGTCATCACTTCATCCCCATCTCTATCTTAGGTAGAAAATTTCTCCTCCATCTGATATTTTGGCACAAAATTAGGGGTTATTCATTGAAGTTTTGTTCTACAATTTTGGAAATATCTGTGCATCGCCATAGGATGATGGTGTTGATTACATTGAGAAGAAATGGAAGAAGAATATCAAGCGGTAATAATCTCAGTCAAAAAACTTTCGATTTGAACCCTAACCATTTTTGGGCGGGATGAAAATCAAAAGAAAATTCTTTTGGGCGGGGATTATTCCCGCTTGGTGTGTTTTGGAATAACTATAAATCTGAACCCTAAAATCAATTAAGAGATGTTCAGAGATATATCTTTTTGGGGAATTATCATATCAAAAACAACAAGGTATATCTTTTTTATGCTTATTAAACTATCTTTTGATTTTTGATTTGGAAGATGCATGAGTTCATATTATACTCTTGATTGAATCTGAAATTGGGGTTACATAGGATTGATCTAGTTTTGTAACAATACAGTCTTATTAAACTATCTTTGATTGAAAGGACTCATGGGTTACATATTAGATTGATTATATTATCTAATATTATGCTTGTCGCTATCTTAATAACTTTTGACTTTTGATTGAAAAGATTCAGACCATCTTTGATTGAATCAACCGGGTTACTCAGGATTGTTATAGTTTTGTAATAGCAAGTGGTATTTGGATTTGATTATGGTGTATACTTTGGGTGTTTAAAACCTTTGGGTCTAAAGTTCCAATATCAGTTCACTAGAACTATTAGATTGTTGGTGGAGCAGTTGTTTATTGATGAATATGAAAGGGTACTCATCCTCTGAACTTTATGGAACAAGGTTACAGTGATAGAAATGGAAATCAATTGGCTGGAGTTTTCAGATGCGTTGAATGAAAGCTTATGGTTATTTGAACGTGATTGTCATAGTTAGTGTTCTAGATTTGCTATTAGATGCCTAAGCATAGATATCAAGCGTAGCATGAGATATTATTATTATTATTGATCCAGTATTTGGAATGGCGAAAAAATTTGTTTAACAGACTGGATTCAAGCAGCATTATCAATAATATAATTGTATTGAACCATATTATTGTGATTACTTTGCTTGATATATAAGTCAGTTTACATATTCATTATGTTTGTCGATGTTTCAGATGTCCACTTCTTTTTCAAGGGAAGGCAGCCCCACATTCAACTGGGCTCCCTCGCCTCCGAGACATAGCCCCATAGTATCTCGGATCAAGTCATGGTGCACATAGTTCGGGGGCCAACTGATGAGATTGTGTTAACCCATGAATCGACTATGCTCGACTTCTCAAGACAATGAAATTGAGAACACCGGTAATGTTAGATATCTTTTCATTGATTTCCCTAGTTTTTAAGTTATATCAACTACATTATTTCATTATAATAAGTTTTGTTCCTTCAAATACATTATTTTCTAAATCACGAGATGGTTCATTACTTACTCTAATTTTGGTTTTTCAAACCTAGATGACCGTTGCCAATATTCTTTAATGAGCATGGGCAATGGAACGGGCCACCAAATTTTGTAACCTTGATAGGAGAGATTACAAGGTCGAAAATAGGGTTGGGGTATGCGACTTGGAAAGAGGTTCCAACAGAATACAAATAAGATATTTGGAATGCTGTTCATGTAAGTCCAATTGGCTTTTTTCCGCTTAGCTCATAGAACATCAGTATAGTACCTGCATGTACATGATTAGTTCGGCATTGGCATTAGGTGCAAGGATGGCCCTAGATTCCCTTGGTACTTTTCTTTCAAGGTCGGCCCTTTGTCCCTTGGTTCTAGTTGTCCCTTGCCTGTCAGTATCAATCATACAATCAGTAGTGTAACTACACTGCTTCAGGAAATAAGCACTGCATTAAATCACAAATAAGACCTTTTAACATAAAAATTGTCTCTAATGGTTGAGGTCTTACATTAGATTTTAAAACAAAGATAATGATTAAATCATTTAAAATGGCGATGTGGAGGTCTAAGTGAAAGTTTAGACAGGACTTTCTCTTCGACATTTTCTTGCCCATGTCATCGCTCCTACTTTTTTTGGAATCCTATACAGTTGGAGATGAAATTGTAAAGCAAGGGTCTAAAGATCCTAGTTGGCAAACAAAAATTGGAGATGCTCCAACTTTTTTAGATGTTCTTACTCTCTAAGCATGGCATTCTGCTTCCTTTTTCCCCTAAAAACTAGTACAGATGTTCTAACTCCCTGAGCATGCATTTTGCTTTCTTTTTTATCCTAAAACTAAAAATTTAGAATACTTTTGGAGATACGTGTGACACTAAATTTTGAATGCCCGAATTCATTAGACAAAATGAATATCTCGTATATTTTGTCCCCTACGGTGCAAGATGTGTACAAAATTTTATGTTCATATATATTTTCTTGGCTTTCTATAACCTTTACCAAGTGCTGAAATTAAATGCTTACACTGCACTATTACAGAATATGTACCAGGTAACAACTATCCATAAGAAGTATGTTTTAGCAAAAGCAAACAGTGCCTGGAGAACTGAAAAGTCAAATAAAAAACGATTGCTCAATGATGTTACATCTGTGGAAGAAAAGAAAAGGAAGTTGCCAGCATACAATAAGAAAAAAGACTGAGAGAAATTTGTTAATAACATCAGTGACCCAAAGTGGCTGAAAAAATCTGAACAAGCTGCGGAAGCACGGTCAAATGTGAAGGCTCAATATACAGGTGGTAGGAAAGGTGTCCCTACAAGGTGGAATGAATTGGTAAATTCTTAACAATGTATTGCATTTTTAGCTATTATTCTTATGTCATTTCATTTGTTTCCCTAATTGGATAGCATAGGATGTTTTTGGTATGCCTAGAGTCCTTGTTTATACTAGTTTTATTGCTTCTTGTTCATTCAGTGCATTATTGCTTCCGACCTTTAAGTTGTTAGTTTCAATCTATTTGGTTTTTAAAGTGCAATAATAGCTGAAGAAACCCAACTGGTTAGATTTCAAGGCTTGTTGATGTAGGATAATTACTTACCTTAGCAGCTAATTAAATTTTGATGCACTTATCTTGTCAGTAAACCTCTTCTTTATTATGGCTCACAGATGTTTTATTGTGATGCAAAATTTTGCAAGTATTTAATGCATTGTTTTTTCACAGGAAAAGGAAAGCCCCACTGGTCATATATATAGGCCAGATGTGTTTCTGAAAACACATAGAGCCACCCCAGATGATGATCCCTCGTCTTCTAAATCACAGCAATCGCAAAACTAGTAAGTTCTTCTATTTTTATATTGTTTATTGATATTGATGATGTCGGTTAGTCTACGAATCTGGTTGGCTTTGTTGATGTGTAGGCACTAGTGAAGGAGGCATATGATAAAGATCCTTCAAAGACAAAAGTGTTTGGGCACCGACGCATCTGTCACCGAGGTTAGTGGTGAATTTGTTGTTACATGAATCTTTTTACTTCTTGAATTTTCATATTGGATGGCGGTAGTGATTACGTTGCTTTCTTATAGTACTGCTTGCTGATTTGGTTTGAAATTTGTTCTCTCTTATAATCATATTACTACACTGTAATACTGTTGCATCTATTCAAGTAGTCAAAGATACGCTATGTAGGTTTCACTAGTTTTTCAAGTAGTATCCTTGAACTCGTGATAAGATGTAACACATGCTTGAAGACATAAGTGCTAGACTTGTATTGGCCGAAGTTTCCCTTTATGGGTATACTGTAATTGCCTCCTTATGACCATCTCGCATAGTTATGTTACATTAATTGTTTGGTGACTTTCAATAAATTTGAATTTGATTCATGTATATGGCTAGATATATGGCGCTGATCAAAAGGGATACATACGCGGAATGGGTGCTGGTATTTCTAAATCTCAGTTTCTTGCTGCTGAGTTTATGAAGGCCAAGTTGCAAGAAGTGAGGAACGAGTTGCGGAAAGAGATGCAGAAAAACGAAGCTTTGAAAGCACAGTTGGATGCTGAAAGACAGAAAAACAAAGATCATAAAGTACATGGTCAGATCTATGATAGCTCTGATCAACAGGTGACCTCTATTATCTCTTAGTAATGTATAGTCAGATGTATATGATGCTGCTATTATGGTATCTTAAAGTTTGTCCTGTTACATATACAGGGTATTGGGATCCCTTCGTCCTTTCCTTCGTCGTTTGGTCTTTGCTGTTTGAGGAACTTGGAAAAAGGTTGTTGCACTTGCATATGTTGATACTAAGCTACCGATTGATGACCACTACGATCGCATGATTGAGGAAATTATTGATCCAACTGCGATGTTGTGCGATAGATATGATGATCTTGTACTTGGGAATGTTAAAATAAGCGAGTTTGTTAAGTGGCCCAAGGCCTATGTGACTACTGTAGGAGAGCCATCAAGTTAGAATGGCGGTGAGAGTAGATTGATTAGTTTTTTTTAATTTTCAGGATGTAACTTGGAGTTGCTAGGATATGTCTGCCAATCTATGTTTGAATATTATATTCTCTTTTAATAAATAATTAATATTCTTTAATATCTATTTTCTTTTCTTTTTTTAATCTTGTTGGATTTCTGATACACTAATTATAATTTCGAATCGATTTCATTGATTCCAAAATCGAATCCGTGAGCTTAAAAATGACGAAACAATCTCGTTAGAATTGGTAGTTTTTTTTTAATGAAAATACCTCCAATTATAATTGATTTATGAACCATTGTTTTATTTCACACCTAATAACCGTGTTTTTTTATGGCATGCATCGACCGTTATTATATTTCACATATATTAACCGTGATTCTTATATGACATAAATCAAACGTTATTTATTGTTACATACAATAACCGTGATACTTAATAACATATTATGTATGTGATTTTAAATCACGAATTTTAGACGTTGTATTTAATAACATCTCCTATTTGTCATTTTTAAAAAGTCACACCAAATAAATAACGATTCTAATCACGGATGAAAACCGTGATAAACTATGTTTTATAACAGATTTCATGCGTGATTTATAGCACCTTCTGGACTAGTGAGTATTAGTAAGGATACAAATGTATTTATTAACAATGTTTATTTAGTCTTTTTGTTTTGATTTTTTTCCCATACAATATCTATGTTTGGGGATGTTAGGTTACCAAGTGGAACTATTTTACTTTATATTTTTACATTATAAATTCCTTTCACTAATACTTTGAGTAACATATTGTTTATGGGTGAAAACTATTTCTGCCGGTTTTGGTAATTTGGGGTGTGTGGATGAGAAATGAATCTAAACCCTAAACAAATGCACCGCACGGAGTGCTTGTAGATTCGAGAAATCAATCAGTGCAAATCCCGGCCTAAACCAAGAAATGGCCGTTCCGGACTTGTTTCGGTCACAAAGTGAAGGAGATGGGGTTGATCTTAGGGAGGAAGCGAAGAAGGTGTTGAGATTGTGAAGGTGTTGGCTATGTATGACTTGTATCGTAAAGCCGGCGGCTTGTAGGATGTAAGCTATCAGTTCCGGTGTTTGAATACGATTGTCTCAACACTTTCCTCTGTTGTCTTGACTTGCCTTGTTCCTGTTTTGAAAATAGGGAGGAGAACCTATTTATACAAGTCTTTAAGCCTAACCCTCATATCTCGTGGGAAGTGGAGAAAGTGGAGTGATGGAGTAGTGGAGTCGTGTGTTAGTGTCTCATGACCAGTCTTGCCCACTTCTCCCATCATCACTAACCGTCCTTCCTTACAGTTCTTGTGATGGCGCGTTGTGCGCTGCACACTGTAAACCGCCAGACCAATACCCCAGTATGTATCCCCCAGTTTGTGACATGATTGATGTCTCGAGTGTGTAGATCGTGGGACCCACAGAAACTAGCATGTAATGCTAGATTAAATAACTAAGTTATTTAAGAAGTCAATACTTGTGAAGTATCGTGTGTATTCTATGCAGTGCGCATCGAGTATATTCAAAGACGTATGAAGCATCGCTGTTTGAGCGTCTCAAAATATCCTCATGTCCATTCTATTTCATGTGATGGTTTGGAGGTTGCAAGCAAGTCCTCCTTGGCCGACCACATGGTGTGGTAAAGTGACGGATGGTGATCACCATGACGCCTCACTGACCAATTAACTCCTGACCATGGATGTATAACCAAGCCGGTGAAGTTGGACGGACGAGATGATCTTTGAGACACTCATCTGCGACCGTTAGTGGAATTAGGGTTTTAGAAGAGGTGCTCAATCACCACTTTTCAGCTTGGTCGAATTCAAGCTTGGGACACGATTTTGGCATGGCCGATCGAGCATGCGAGTAGACGGCATGCCGGTATACATGCCCATACCTCATTGTCCCGTGAAAGTGTGATCGGACCGCTCAATTTGTCCGGCAAAGAGGAGCGGTCGGGATTGATTCTGACAGAAGTTTGGTGCCGCAAATGCCGCGCATCATGCCTTCTCAAAGCTCGCGTTTCGGGACAACCAAGCTTGGTCGGTCCTACTGATTGGTTCGGCGTGTAGGTGGCGAGCTGGTGTACATGCCTATACCTTACTTTCCCATAAGAACGTAATCTAAGCCACTCAATTCATCCGGCGAAGTTGAGTGGTCGAGATCAGTTTGCGATTGAGAAGTGTGACCACACTAGTTTGGGCGTGCGAATTGGAACGACCATGCATGGTATGCCTTGGCCGATCGGGTGTGGAGATAGATGGGTCCACGTTGATCATGTTGATTGTCACTGGACCTGCTTAGTCGACTCCTAAACCCTCAATTCGATCAGGAGAAAACAGACGTTTGCGATCAATGCAAACCCTAATTAAGGTTTTGACGGTCGTGCGGCATGCCCACTTTGGGCGCACGATATGGAACGACCAGCCATGGTTGGTCCTGCCCTATCGGTCATGTGCGTAGGAGGGCTTACAGTGAGCGTGTTTACATGCTCTGGGCCCTTTGAATCTACATCTACACCTTCCATCTATGCCTGCGAAGATGGATGGTTGAGACTGTTTTGCGACACATGTAATGTGCCGCAAACCCTAATTTAAGGTTTTTCTCCCATACTGCTTTGGCTTGGACGGTTTGGCAAGCTATGCCACCCTTTTGGGGAGGCCGACCATGCGGGGCCCGCGTTGGCCTGTGAGTGAATATTCCAATACCTACTTGGGGTCATGGATTCGATCTAAGCCATCCAATAATGCTGGTGAAGTTGGATGGTCGTGATCGTTTCTGAGACTGATATGGAAAGTCCAGATTCAAATATGCTCAATCGGGCTAGTATAACACACCGAGAGATGTATGCTCAATTGGGCTAGTATAACAAACCGAGAGTTGCAAAACTGTACGGGTATTTCGTACATGCTTCATTATTTATGCTTGGAGGTTCGTGTTGCTTGCTCGCCGAGAACAACTAAGCCATGCCGCACCGATAATGAGTACAGGAAATACAAGGCTGGTCATGCATTAATTAATAATGTCGTAAATTCATTGTGGTATATGGGATTGTTGCCACATGCTCCAACCTCGGATGAATTTCGTGTATAAGTGATTAATAAGTGGAAATGTGTTTTCTTTTTTTCTCTCTGAGTTGAGCTTGGAGCTTGTTGGTTATTGTTCTTGTGATACATGAAAATGTTGTCAATATTGTTCCATCCATTTTACGTGTATGGTTCTTCAGTATTAACTTCCATGGTGGAAAGATCTTTGGAATTCAGTTTTTAGGGGATCAACTATTGTTGTTGATGCCATAAACGGGATCAACTATTGTTGTTGATGCCATTTTTTATGGATCAACTACTGTTGTTGATTCCATTATGCGATCAACTCTTGTTGTTGACAGCATTTTTCTATAGAATCAACTACTCGACTCCTATTGTTGACAACATTTTTTTTGGAATTGTATAGTCATGTTTGTAGTTAATTCATGTTTGTTAAAAAAAAATTAGCTTGATTTCTTGTTGGTTTGCGTTTGTGTGATTGTACTGGTTGTGTCTTTGGATTTTATAGATGTAAAGTTCTTCTAATGTTGCATTTGTGGTGCAATGGTAGCATGACTGACTCGGACGTCGATGATGCGTGTTCGACTCACGCCAAGTTCACTCATTCCTATATATTATTTCGCTTTTTTTGTATCATAGATGGTTGTTGCAGAAATTTTTGTTACTCTTGTGTTTCTTAAGGATATGTCGGTTTGCGGGTTTGAGTTTATTGGTTTTACGTTAGAGATGACTCAGTATAAATGTTTATCAACTATAACTGTTGATCCCATTTTTTGTGGATCAACTTTCATTGTTGATCCCACTTAATAGTATCAACTTCAATTGTTGATCCAACTTAAAGGGATCAACTTTGGTTGTTGACACTATAATCTGGAAACATTGTTCCTGAGTTCTACCTTTTGTATCAACTTTGGTTGTTGATTCCATTCACTAGGATCAACTTTGATTGTTGACGCAAAAAAAAAAAAACTGAATATTAGTTAGTAAAGTTATTTTTGAACTTTTGATTTTTTGGATCAACTTCAGTTGTTGACACCTAATTATGATGGCGGCGGTGGTGGCGGCGACGGTGGTGGTGTCGGTGGTGGCGGCGGCAGCAGCAGTGACAACATCAACAATGGTGGTGGTGGCGGCGGAATATTAATGGCGGTGTTGGAATATTAATGGTGGTTGTAGTTAGTAAGTGGTGGTGGTGCAGTGGTGGTGGCGGCGGTGCTGCTGGTGGTGGTGGTGGTGGTGATGTGAAGTAGTAGAAAAAGAAATTTGTTAAGGGATAAGGTTTTTAAATGTAACATAATATTATAAGTGAGGGTATTAAGGTAATCTATATTTTAATGGATAAGGTTTTTAAATGATAGGGGTATTTTTATTGTTGTATAAGGGTATATTTATTGGGTGTCAAAACTAAGGGTATTTAATTAATATACCCATAAACTTATACTCAAAGTTAAAAAATTAAAAATTTTAGGACAGTTTTTTTTTTTTTTTTATAAGGATGTTAAGTTCGATTTTCACTGTTAGGGAGCAATGGACCCAACAACATGTTTCTAACGGTCCTGTTATTGAATAATTATGGTTAAAATATTGTATAGAGTTATTAGAATTTTATAACGTCTATATCGAAATATTTATTCTTTATTAGTTCTTTGAGAATTTGTGTGTCAGATGTTAAAGTGAAGATTGATGCGCCAAATATAATGTCAATTACAATCGATGATGATTTACCACAACATTTACCGATGGAGCTTTCCAGCATTAGTTGATGCAAATATAAGCTACATGTATAATGAGCCATATGACATGATTGATGCTACACCAAAGTTTGTCAAAAATCTCTCTAATGTAAATAGCTTGAAATTATCGGGTAGCATCTTGGAGAATCCGAAACAAAAAAAATGTTTTATCTACAAGTTTTCGTACTTTCATTAATTTGACTATTTTGGAAGTGTCTTTTATCAAGATTCGGCAAGTTTATCATTATTCACCTTTTTAGAGTTCTCACCAAGTTTGGAATCACTCGTCTTTGATGCGGTCTATTGTCCTAATAAAGTTAATGAGGACGCATTTACAATAGAAGTAGTGCCTCATTGTTTGTTGATTCACCTCAAGTCAATCAAATTTCGATACTTTAAAGTGAAACCGAAGGACCTAGATTTGGTTCGACTATTTTTACAGAATGTACGGGTTCCTCAAACAGTGATTATTGGAATTTCATCACATTGTTTAGAGAACTCAGAGAAGCCGTAAAGGATGTAAAAGATTTCAATAAGAATATTATGAAAAATTTAACAAAATAAGTATAAATGGGCTTCAACAGATTGTTTAATCAAGCTCATCATATTCTTATCAAAACTAATAAATGATTATCGGTATAACTTTATGCTTTAATGCCCAGTAATTGTAATCATGTTGAGAGGTTATGCTTTCATTAGTCTTAGGAGTTATTGCACTACAATTTAATATGATCTAACTTGATCAAATATTCTGGTTACTTGTTTATTCTGAGATCTTCAAAATGCATATTTCTCTTAAAAAAAGTAATATAATAGATATATTCAGATAATATGAATAAATTATCGAGTTTTGTCATTTTCTTTAACCTCTTTTGTAATACTTATTACATTTATTAACTAATATACTATTAGCAACTAATTATATTCATAAAAAAAAAACTTTATAACATAAAATAAGAACGCGAAATTTGGGATATAGATTACTTTCCCCAACCCATGGTGTGTGCTAAGGGGTGATTTTTGGGTATGAAAATACTAAAATACCCTTTGGTTAATTAAAAAACATTATGAAAAGACCATTATACCCTTTCTCCTAAAACATTAAAATCAAAAACCAAATCATATATCCCCCATTCTCAAATCAGTACCGGCACTGACCTAGGGTTAGGTTTTTGAATTTTTTTTTTCTTCATCGTTCTTCGTCGATTCAAAAATTTCTTCGTCGATTAACCTACCCGAATCATAACAATGCCTCCACGAATGCCCAATCGAACTCAAAATCGATTGCTCAACAAAAACAGGAACAAAGAATTGCTAAGATTGCTCAAGAGCAAGAAGAAGAAGACGCAGCGATCTCAGACAATTAACCTCTCGCAACCATGGCTTCTGTGAGAAGGTAGGTGATTTTAAACTACTTTATGAGTGTTTAAATCGATTTATAGGAATGGGTTTAGGTTAGAATCGCGAACCCTAACTGAAATAGTTGAGTTACAGAGGTTACCAGCACTGAAATATGTATGAATACAATGCCGGTATTGGGTTACGGCATTCAATCTAGGATGAATACAGTGCCGGTATTAAGTTACGGCTTAGATGTTAGCATGAATGCAATGCCGTTTCCAAACCCTGAAACTGAATGTTATGTACCGGCATCGAAATTGGGTTGAATACTATGTCGGGTTTAGGTTACGACATTCACTAATAATAATTCGTGTATGCCGATATTGGACTTAAAACTAACAGGAACATCTATGAATTTGTCACCAGTACCGGCATAGATTTTCGGTTGCATCGTATGCCGGTACCCTGTTACGGCATGGAATTGATTTATTTCGAGAGTGCCGGTAGTGATCTTTTGGTATCCAGGAGAATTATATATGACAACCGGCATTGTCGATAGTTAATGTTCTATGCAGGGAGCTATGTACCGGCGTGGTTTGTTTAAGTGAGTCTATGCCGGTACTAAAACTGAAAGTGCGTTTTCTTATATTCATTTCGTGTGCTTATGATATAGGTCAAAAGCCAAGGAAGCTAACAAAAGAAAAACTAAAGATGCTGTCACTAAGAGAAAAAGGAAGGACGGTCTTGATACTCCTCGGTCTTTGCCTCCTAGAGGGAAAAATAAAGGTCTCAAAAAGCGTTTGGGGGCTGATACAAGAGGGATAATTTGGGAGAGTGGTGGTGACCGTAGTCGAATTGTAATCCGTGAACCTACTGGAACTGTTGAGGACGATGAGCATGATGAAGAGAAAAGTGAGGAGGAAGATGATGAGGTTCAACCAAGTCAATTAGCAATCCAAAGCGAAGTTGGTGGGCCAAGTCAACAACCAACACAAGGCAAGGGCAAGAAGGGCAAGGGCATAGTCAAAGTAAAAGTTAAGGGTTCTCACCTTCCTCACATTGATGACATGATACCTGACCTTGGACGTGGTAGAATTTGGGGTGAAGCTCCGGAACCGAAAATACTATTTGGATAAAAGGACTCGTGGGCTCGTACTATCTATCAAACCTATGTAAGCATTTTTTATCTTGCGCATATGTATTGTTGTGTATTTATGTAAAATCTCTTAATTGTATTATCTCCTAATTGTAGGATCATAAGAAGGTTGTGCGTGTTTGCCGAAACCAAACCGCGAATGGTTGGAATTTGTCTGAGGAATGTGAAGAGGTCCAAACAATAGTAAAGGATTCCGATCTATATGCTTTGGTTGAAAATTATGTGAAGCCTGATTCCGTGACTGTCAATTGCTTCGTCGAAAGGTATCATGGTGAAACCGATACCATGCACTTCCCTTTTGGGGAGATGACCTTCATCCTTGAAGATGCTCAGAACATTCTAGGATTGAATGTTATCAGCAAATCAATTGCAGAAGGAGTTGAGTGTCCGGACCTAGAATGGTCGAAGTTGCACGCTCTGACTAACAAGCTGTTTGGTTGGGACTACAAAACTTCTGTGGAGAGCTTTTATGAATACACGTCTAGTAAGACAAATACATTCAAGCTGACGCTGCTTAAGAAGAAGTTTGAAAAACAAAGAAAAGAAGTTTGGAGGATGGATGGGACCCTGAACAAATTCGTTATACTGCCGTTGCATACCTGTTATACATCTTGGGCACTAAGGTATTCCCTGACACTAATGGAAACATGGTTAGTGCAAACTACCTTCAGTACTTGGATCCGTTGGAAGATGTCTATGAGTATTTTTGGGGCACCGTGCTAATGGCACATTTGATGACGGAGATGAGAAGGGCCTTTAAGGCTAAAACAAACCAATTTGTTGGGAATTTCACTCTACTGCATGTAATTTTGTTTTTAAACTTATGTTATTATGTATATTGTTCACATGTACCCTTATTGTGAACTTAGAAACAAAACTTACTGCTTCACATTGGAATAGGTGTGGGCTTATGAACACTTCCCAACCTTGTTCAAGGACTACCCCTTCTTGAAGATCATAGACCTTCCTGAACCCGAGACGCCTATAGCTAAGAGATACGAGTTCAACAATATTCCGAAGCCCGGTAACAAAGGTCGACTGATCGATATGAGATTGGCTCTGGACGCGATGAGTACCAAAGATGTTGTGTTCGACCCTTACAAGGAGGCTAGAGGAAACCGCCAAATTTTGAGGTTTGGTAACGTTGCATTTTACCATGGGCCGTTATTCCACCCAAAAGGATATGTTATGGCTAATCCTACACGTGTGATGCGCCAACTTGGATATAAGCAATTATCACATTTCCAGACGGACTCTTTTCAATGTTTTGTTCTTGACCTTTCTCGGTGCTTTTCAACTCCCAATCGGTTGCATGTAGAGTATGATCCAAAACCGGAACCAATAGATTGGAGTGATAAGGAACCCTCGTCGTTTGGTAGATATTAGTCGGTGGGAGAAGTGGGAGATTGCGGAAAACGGTGATGAAGTTGATGACGACTACATGGAAGATTATCTATAATGGTCACATCCTTTTGTCGTCCGCCCGGATGACGTCCAAGTTCCACCCCAGAAAAACCCTCTCGTTCCAACTCCCGCACATGCACCACCTACGATGGCCCAACTTCATAAGACCGTTGGATTGCTAGTAAGTATTGTTAATTGCTTAGTCGTTCAATGTACACATAATCTTATATGTATACTAATTATGTGTTTGATGTATTAAACTAGCGGCGTCGGCTTGACAAGTTGAAGAAGATGTTGGGCTGCAAGTACCGGGAAGGAGAGGTGCTATCCCTTGAAGAAATGAAGGAAGTCGAGGAAAAGCTTGATAGAATTGAAGAAACCGACCCTGGTGCAAAATATTTGTTCGGGGAAACTCGGAATAAACCGGCCCAAAAGAAGCAAAATACCAAGTGATTAACTCTTTAGTTGTGTTTCTTTTTTTTGGATGGTGGTTGTTACGTCTTGAACAATTCCAAACTTGTTTTCGTTTGTACCTCATGGTTAACTCTTTAGTTGTTTGGTTTGATTTTGGTTTATGATACTGATAGGTGTGATAAACACCTTAATTATTATCTATAGTTGACGCTTTCTTTGCTATTTTTCTTGTGAATTATGTATCTTATGTGTGAGTTTGAGTTTATTAGGTGTTTTGGAGTCATTGGAGCAAAAGGAAGTGACTCTCGTTCAAATCCAGGATTTCTAGTTCGAACCTTGGGTATTCCTCACCAACACACACATGTTCTTAAGAGCCGTCTCTTTAGCCCAAGCGATTGCTTCATTTCGATCTATTATTCCCTACATAAGAACAATTTCGCGTTCATTAGAAAGTTCATTACTAGCAATCCATTAGTAAAGTTCAAGATACTAGGTGAAAAGTATTCTTTGGTCACATCTAGGAGGTATTTTATAGTATTCCGACGTATCCCGATTTAAGCGGCTTTGCATTTTTTGGATCAATATATGTCACCACCTAAAGATCGAATGAAAATTAGTTCCAAAAGAAAGTAAAACACTATGCCGGAAACCCGTACCGGCATACTCGACCAATGTTCCGGCATGGTCGAACTTAACCAAAACTGAAGACCAAATTAGAAACCTATTCCGGCATACAAGTTTCATTAGAAAGCAACGCCGGAAGCAAAGGTGCCGGCATTCGCGTAATCTATGGTCCTAAGCCGGTACATATTTCCGTCATAGAAAATAATTGAAAAAGAATGCTGGTATTTAGCTTTAGAAAACATTTATTCCTGTATGTTTTTTGGTAGGTACCGACATTGTAAATTTGTAACTGAACAACGCCGGTTCCGGTGCCGGCATTCTCGATATTGATGGTTCTACGCCGGTACAGACTTCCGGCGTCGTTGTTTATTAATTTGATATGTCGGTATTTGGTTTTGGATGGAACTGTTTCCTGTATGTTTTTCATGCAGTGCCGGCATGGTAACCTATGAATGAAACCATGCCGGTAGAATATTCCGTAGTATATTCCTTGGTAGGTAAAAATTTACTTTCGTACCGGCATAGTTTTTTGGTAGATTACCATGTCGTATCAATATTCAAAATGGGGGATATCGGTCTACCATAATGGTCGTAGTATGAATACCATGCCGGTTTGGGGACTACCGGCATAGTATTCATACCACTACCATGCCGGCATCGAGGTTTTTCAGCTGAAAAAATGGCGGGTTTAAAGAAAAAAATCGAATTTTCAACCTCCTAGCAGCTTTACCTGTGTATTGGGGATGCTTGTATGTTGTGCAAGTTTACTTTCTTGTGTAGCTTCTTCAAAAAACTCTCCGTGCAATTGTGAGTTGTTGTCGTTAGATGAAGATTCAAGATATGCTCCTTGTTGTAGTTGAGCTAAAGATTCAGCAACAACAATTCTGTCTTCACAATTATCCTCCATTTTCCCCAAAAAGTTTCCCACTCAAATATTTTTTCCCTCCTTCTACTCTCACCACACTCACCCAAATTCAAATAAAAACAAATACTAATCTTTTATCAAATAATCTTAAGATTTTTACTAATTATTATTAACCACTAAATTAACATGATTAGTGAGGTGTATATTAGGTAATACGTAAAATACTTAGATAAGGGGTGACCTTGATTTGATATTTGGATCCAGTTTTTGTCATTTTCCTATATCCCCCAATTGTTTTTTTTATCCCCGAATTTCGCGTTCTAAAATAATATTTTAAATGAAAAAAAGTAAAATTGTTCCATAATTTTGTATACAAAAACTGAAATTACTATAATACATTTTTTCAAAAATAGAATAAGTATACATGCATCATTTAAAAAAGTTTTAAGTATTACTAAATCGAAAATGATAATGTGATCTAAAACTGCAATGAACAAAGTTATAAAAAAGAAAAATGAAAACGAGTCCAAATATGTGCACCCCTTGAAAACCGGGGTGCACATTTCGACCCTTCCTATTGGAGGATTTTTGGTGCTTAGAACCGGTGTCGTTTTACTTTTAAAATAACTATATTTTATATTTAAATTACAAGTTTTCATATATAAAAGTATTTTTCTTTATTGTTTTTTAGCTCTTAGATTCGATTTCTCCCTTTTTATGGTATAAACATAAAATTTCAAATAATATTAGAGCATAGTAATCATACATAGTTGTTGTGCTCCACTGAAATTTTTGACAACGGTTGTACAGGTGCATATCCAAACTGTATCTGTTTGATTCAACGTCCTTCAAATCCTCTTTCTACTGTTTTTTCTCTACCACTTTCAATCTCTCGTGATATTAATTTTTGAACGAAACACAATCCTCTTGAATCTTTGGTATGTCGAGTGATATTTGTGACCTATTTTGATATTTTTTAAAACCGAAAGTGCTAGGATTTCAATTGATTTTCTTGGATTTTTTAATTGGTTACGTGAAATAATTTATGAACAAACACCTTATCAAATGGTATATTACTGTTAGTTACTTTTTCGCTTTCAATAGTATAGTAATGGTGGCTTAAGGTAACAATAATCGTAAATAATACAAATCCAATAGGGGAAGATAAAAATTTGGGGTCATGTTAGGTTGGTACCATTTCAGAAAATGAAATCAAATAAATAGATTCCAAATCTTGCTTTTGATGGTGATGAAGATATTTACGGCGCATATCCAACTTTTGTGCATATGAGTTTTGGAAGAGAAGATATAAAAGGGTAATGTATTTTAACTTTTCTATTAAAAAAAAAGAGAAGAAAAAAAAGTAACTAAAGTCGAAAAGAAAAAGTGGTTTTATAAGTTTTTATCCACCAATTAAGTGGGTCGGATGTGCACCCTGGTTTTAGAGGAGTACACAAATTTGGACTCGTTTACATACGTTATTGCAAGTAGTCTCCTAAGAGCAACTGCAGTGGGCGACTAAACCCATTTATTTGGTAAAAAAACCAGGCGTAGCGGGACGGACCATCGACCAAATCCCAGACCATCGACTAAATCCCAGACTATATTTGGTCTGGGACCAAGACCAAACCCAAATTTTTAGTCGAGAGAACGTATAATTAACGCCCCACACCAGGCGAACGTATAGTTAACGCCCCACAACAGGCGGGCATAAAGTTAACGCCCCACACCAGGCGATAACTATACGTTCGCCTGGCTATTTTTTTTTTTTAATATGTTGGGGCGGACATTATACATTCGCCCCATCATTTGATATTTGTTCTCTTGAATGGGGCGGGCATTATACCTCCGCCCCATAAACTTTTTTTTTTTTTTTTTTTTTGTTTTTTCCCAAGCACGTGAACAGGATCTCGCTCCATCGGGCGAACTTATAATGTACGCTCCACCATCGGGCGAACTTATAATGTACGCTCCACCATCGGGCGAACTTATAATTTACGCCCCACCAAATTTAGTCTTCTGCCCGTAGTGTCACAGCACGGACTAAACCCAAATTTTGGTCTTTTTTTCCCTCTTTGGTCTTTGGTTATGCTCGCACCACTGCAGTTGCTCTAAGAGTCCAAAATTTGACTAATAAAATTTAAACATGCAAGATGATAATATTTGGAATAGCTAATATAACACATAAAAACTACTCCAAATACTAGTGTTCCTCCTTAACCAATAAGAAAAAAATCTCTATAAGGAGTTAACTAGTAAAAAGAAAACTCATCTCTAAGAGATTGTGCAAAGAATTACTTCTCATTATTGAAGAATCCATTGATGATGGATCATTCAATTCTCTTGCATCTTTAGAGATATTAGTTAACTCACTAAGCTTTGTTCCAAGACTACACAAGGTATTTTTCCACGGATTCAACTTTTGTTCATAATGAGTTACCTCTTTCAAGGAACGATTAATCTTGAACAATAATCTATTTATCCTTGTCACGAAATGCTTCCCATTGGCTTTAAAATCATTGTTAGGGTAACAGGTGGAAAACAAACATGTAGCTGAGGAAGAATCTGTAAAGAATTTTATTTCTTGGTTCTCGATGATGTGATTCCTTCACATAAAAAAACATTGACAACTTCAACTGCATCCTTCTTCGTAACACCTATAGTAATAAGAGCCATTATTCGCTATCTTCTTAAGGAGTTGAAAGAGATAAATATATGTAAAGAGGGGAATCATAGAATCAAGAATTCAAGAAAATAAGGAAACTATTATATTAAACAAAACATTCCAAAGGAAGTTCGTGACCCAGTATATCACGCGTTTCAGAACCCAGTAGTATGCCCTTGATACTTTAGAAACACAAAACACTGATAATATTCAAAAAGATTGTAACAAGCTTGAGCAACATTGACATTAGAAAAAAAAAATTCTCTTGATGTAATTGAAAAGACGAGGGTACCCAAATACACCACAATCTTTTAAATATACCTATAAATCCGGTATCTTAAGTTATCGCCTATGGACAGAGTTGAGACAATACAACTTAAGTCCTATACCTTATGTGATTGTCTATGGACAAGGTCGAGACAATGCGGCAACAAGATATTTACTTGATAGTAGTTACGGTAAAAACCGATTGACTTTTAGGATCAATGTCAAGTAATTCAGATTAACGTACAAGTGTAATTTACTTTAAATTATAATATAAAACAATTATAATTGCGGAATAATAAAGTAAATGACACATCAATATTTTGTTAACGAGGAAACCGCAAATGCAGAAAAACCCCAGAACCTAGTCCAGTTTTGAATACTCTCATAATTAAGTCGCTATACAAAATCTTATACCAACTTCGTATAGTTGAGATCAAGTAGAATACCCCTCGATACTTAGTTTTCTCAGTATCCCTGCGCCTTCTTCTTCAAGAGTTACGCACGCGAATAGCTACTCCTTTGGATCGTATTCCAAACATAAAAAAAAAAAAAAATTTGTTTGGTAACCACTCTAATCAATCTTTGGTAAAAGATATTGTTGAGTTGTTGACAAAGGCTCTTACGCTTAAACTAATAAACTCCTTTGTCTAGTTAGATCAATCTAAAACTTGATTACCGAAATAACTAATTTCTAGATTCGCAATCAGTTAATATATAACTCAAAGAGTAACTATAAAGCGATACCGGTCTTACATAACTAGCCAATCAATTCTATCAAAGATAAACACGATTCTAGTTGGATCCCAGCCGATAAAGGTTTGTGCATTAAATTCATAAGATACGAAAACTAATAATAAAATCTTCTTCGTCTTCAAATCTTCAATTGCTTTCTCAGTAATCCGCACAATACAACTTGAAACCTCTTGTGATCAATCACACAAATAACGGAGTTTGTTAAGAATGGATTATCACAATATGTCTTTAGATCCACAAATGATTTTAAAGGTCCCGTCAACACTTTGATCTAGTTTGAGTGACCCTTATGTTAGAAGATAAGGCTCTCAAGAATAATCAAACTAGGTGCAATCAAAGTTTCACAACCATTAGTTAGTCAAATCAATAATCGAAAACTACAATAACAATGCAATTATCTAGTTCCCACCAACGGTACTCGTAGAGCTTCTTGATCCCATAGAAGTCTTTAAACGAGCGGTAATAAGAGATTTCGCATAATTATGGTACTTTCCTCTCCGGATAGACGACTCTACCGTAAACAACAAGAATGAAGTTGTTCATGATAAAATCTTTAACTTTCCAACAAGCAGCTTCGAAAGTGTAGAAAGATCATTTCCTTCCATGTTCTTATACTCTTATCGAGCCGGCAAAGATTTAAATTTTCATCACTATATCCCGTTAAGGAATAATTTTTCCTAGTGAATAACAAGCATTCACAATTTCTGATAATTTGTGATTAAACTCTTCAAGCGAATCTTCATCAGTCATATGAAGGTTTTCCCAGTCAGAAGTTAGGTTTTCAACCCCGACTTCCTTCTCTGTGAAATTCCCTTCTGTTGATGGTGGTTTTCAAACAAGGGGTAAAATCGTAAGACCCCATGACCTAGTGTTACCCGCAACACATTAACTAAGAGCATTTAACTCAGGTGTAAATAATTAATAGGGTATTTTTTCAAAATACCAGATTAGGTTTTCGACACGAACCCTAATTCCAAAACCAAGCCGCACACTGCGCTCCATGGAAACAATGCCAAACCAAGCCGCACATCGCGCACCATGGCAACAATGCCAAACCAAGCCGCACAGCGCGCACCATGGCAACAATGCCAAACCAAGCCGCACACTGCGCACCATGGCAACAATGCCAAACCAAGCCGCACATGCGCACCATGGCAACAATGCCAAACCAAGCCGCACAGCTGCGCACCATGGCAACAATGCCAAACCAAGCCGCACATGCGCACCATGGCAACAATGCCAAACCAAGCCGCACACTGCGCACCATGGCAACAATGCCAAACCAAGCCGCACCCTGCGCGCCATGGTAACAATGCCAAACCAAGCCGCACCCTGCACGCCACTGCAACAACGCCAAAACCAAGCCGCACACTGCCCACCATGGCAGCGACGCCAAAACCAAAGGTCGTCGAAGTTACTCTTCCCATTTGTAAGAAGGAAAGGCGGATACCTAGCTCGAGGGCACTGGCATTGAGGGCGGCACGCAATGAATCCTTAGGAAGCACCGGCTGGTAAGCAAGAGGTACCCCTTGATCGAAACCCATGTGACGAGCAGCACGGTCAATATTGTAAGCAGCTATCTGGAAAGACCCCATGAAGAAAGATGGCGTATAATGGCAAGGCAATCGCCTTTGAACGAACAAGTTTTCACCAACGCTCAAATCGCCATCGAAGACAAAGACGTGAGTGGAGCGTAAGAAAAGGTGTCAATTTGAGTCACCGACCTATGGACCGGCTCCCATGGGCGAAAATTGATTTCATACGACTTATCAAGAAGACTAACCAAGCTCACGCCAACCTCTCGGACGCCCGTTCACCCATCGAAGAATCGGGAACCCCCTCAACTCGCGGAATCGAAGGCATCGGTTTCGGAGCATACTTCTCAAAGTGCTCCCATAGCCAGACTTGCAGAAAAGCAACGTGCACATATGAATTCACTTTTATGAAACCATTCGAAACTCGCGTGTTCCCAACTAGGTGATCCAGATGCACGTACAGGGAACCGAGAAATAGCTTGCCAATGGGAAGAACTTCACCTTTTGCTAACTTCACAACAACCGCTAGCAACTCTGGTCTTATTTCCTTCTTGCCATAACCGTCATCAAAAATGTCTCTAGACAACCAGAGAGCCAAAAATGCTGCAACATGAAGATCACGCAGCACTCAGTGGGTTCAGCTCGTCCGAAACCACCGAGACATCCACCGCCTATAAAAGCACCTTTCATCCTCTTCCGGACAGAATCCTTCGACTTCGCAGTGGAGTCTTTTCGAGCGTAATCTCCCAACTTAGCGGCAAGGTCATCCCGCATCTTCACCTCACTTTCGATAATTGGATTTTAAGATTCCCGATTCTACCTGGAAGATTCAAGAAGAGAGCCACACTCTCCAACGAGAAAGTTATCTCACCCCATCTACATATGATTGTATGGGTGTCCGAACACCATCTGGAGATGAAAGCAACCAAGCCCGGATATCCTTCCTAACTGGAGGTTTACCGAAGCTCGACAAAGATCAATAATCTGCGCTCGAGTCAGGTTGGTGCTTATGCGCTTCTTACTCACCATGAACTCAACCCATCTACCAAAAGAACGCAATGGGCTTTGACACATCCTGAAATCAATATTGGAAGAGGAGTATACCCCTTTTTGAAGACAGAACCGTATAGTATTCTCTGGGCGAATCGAACGTGTCTTCCTTTCATCTTCACCACCGGTTAACAAAATTGGCACGAAACCTGGGTGGTTTTTCCGAGCAGAGACGAGTTTTTTGGCGAAGAACTCATCATCCGTGTTTGGTTTGGAATTATGGACATCCTTTGAGGAAGCGAAATTTTGTCCAGGTAACATCTTTTAATAGCAACTTAGTAACAAGATACCTGCACAAAAAAAAAAAAAAAAATTATCTCCCTGACACATAACCGCGCCCAACAAAAGAAAAACCCGAAATAATAAAAAAAGAGGAGGGCGTATTCTCTACGGTTTCAAAACTATATACGCAGTATTTTCTTCGGGTTCAAGACTATATACGCAGTATTTTCTTCGGGTTCAAGACTATATACGCAGAATTTTCTTCGGGTTCAAGACTATATACGCAGAATTTTCTTCGGGTTCAAGACTATGTACGTTAATTTTCTTCTGTTCAAGCCTATATACGCAGAATTTTCTTCGGGTTCAAGACTATATACGCGGTATTTTATATGGGTTCAAGTGTGCCTACAGTATCCTTCTTCGGGTTCAAAATTATATAGAGCATTTTTCTACGAGTTCAAAACTGCACGCGCAGTATTTCTTTCAGGGCCGAAAAATCATATATACAATATTTCCCGCGGGTTCGAAGTCGTATGGAGCATATATACAGTATTCTTCTTCGAGATTCATGTACAGTATTTTCTACGGGTTCAAGACCGCACACGCAGTATTTTCTTGTGGTTCAAAATTATATATGCGGTATTTTATACGGCTCAAGTGCGTCTGCAAGCAACCTTCTTCGGGTTCAAAATAATATATGGAGCACTCTCCTACGGGTTCGAATAATATATGTAGTATTTCCCTTGGTTGCATACATACAATATTTTCTACAAGAGACACGCCAGGAAATTATATGCGCAAAGAAAAATGCCTAGGGTTTACACCTACATAAAAAAGAAATACTGGAAGACATACCTGGAAGCTGGTTCTTCTTTATGACTCTGTCGCTGGTAGGAAAGGATGAAAAGATGAAAGTGAAAGATGGGAGAAAGGGACTTTATATACATAGGCGTGAGGATTCTGAAATAGGGAAGGATTTCCTTTTCCAAAATCGTGCGTAAGAAACGGCCCCACCAATTGCGCCAACTTCCCAATGGCCGCCCAAGTCACGCCTGCAAGCACGCACAGCTTCCACACCTTGCGCCGGTCCCACCAGCCAGCACACTCAGTTTCCCAGTTCACGCAACTTCCCAACGTCGCCCAAGTTCCACCGGCCCCACCAATTGCGCCGACTTCTCAATGGCCGCCCAAGTCACGCCTGCAAGCACCCACAGCTTCCACACCTTGTGCCGGTCCCACCAGCTAGCACGCTCAGTTTCCCAAATCACGCAACTTCCCAACGTCGCCCAAGTTACACCGGCCCCACCAGTTGTGCCAGTTTGTGCAAAACTACCAGAGGCAAGGATTCCAAATCCTATTTATAAAAGGTCAGACAAGCCCTCTCAATTCTCTTCACGGTTTGTTGTTGATAGTTTGTCACCATCTTATGCTTACCTCGCAACAAAGTCCCCTGCTCCGAGCTGCTGTGGACTTAATGTTGATGGTGGTTTTCAAACAAGGGGTAAAATCGTAAGACCCCATGACCTAGTGTTACCCGCAACACATTAACTAAGAGCATTTAACTCGGGTGTAAATAATTAATAGGGGTATTTTTTCAAAATACCAGATTAGGTTTTCGACACGAACCCTAATTCCAAAACCAAGCCGCACATCGCGCTCCATGGCAACAATGCCAAACCAAGCCGCACACCGCGCACCATGGCAACAATGCCAAACCAAGCCGCACATGCGCGCACCATGGCAACAATGCCAAACCAAGCCGCACATCGCGCACCATGGCAACAATGCCAAACCAAGCCGCACACTGTGCACCATGGCAACAATGCCAAACCAAGTCGCACACTGCGCACCATGGAAACAATGCCAAACCAAGCCGCACACTGCGCGCCATGGCAACAATGCCAAACCAAGCCGCACCCTGCACGCCACTGCAACAACGCCAAAACCAAGCCGCACACTGCGCACCATGGCAGCGACTCCAAAACCAAACTACCTATCGCACTCATTGGCAATCATGCCAAACTAAGCCATATGCCATTGGCGCATGCCAAATATAGCGCCCTAGGCTTGCAAAACGTGCAACTAGGTCAACATGGCCGTACATGCCAACGCGTACCACAAGCCATATTTCCAAGCCGCTATGCCATTGGCGCATGCCAAATATAGCGCCCTAGGCTTGCAAAACGTGCAACTAGGTCAACATGGCCGTACGTGCCATTGACACATGCCAACGCGTACCACAAGCCATATTTCCAAGCCGCTATGCCATTGGCGCATGCCAAATATAGCGCCCTAGGCTTGCAAAACGTGCAACTAGGGTCAACATGGCCGTACGTGCCATTGGCACATGCCAACGCGTACCACGAGCCATATTTCAAGCCGCTATGCCATTGGCGCATGCCAAATATAGCGCCCTAGGCTTGCAAAACGTGCAACTAGGTCAACATGGCCGTACGTGCCATTGGCACATGCCAACGCGTACCACGAGCCATATTTCCAAGCCGCTATGCCATTGGCGCATGCCAAATATAGCGCCCTAGGCTTGCAACACGTGCAACTAGGTCAACATGGCCGTACGTGCCATTGGCACATGCCAACACGTACCACAAGCCATATTTCCAAGCCGCTATGCCATTGGCGCATGCCAAATATAGCGCCCTAGGCTTACAAACCATGCAACCTAGGCCAAGTCGGCCACGCATGCCATTGGTACATGCCAACATGCTCATTTCGGGTAGCTTTTCCCTGCAAGGCCACGGCCCCTAACGCATGCCATTGGCACATGCCAACATGCTCGCTGTAGCTTTTCCTACCAAGGACACGGCCCTAATGGCCACGCATGCCATTGGCACATGCCAAACACACACGCCGGTAGCCTAACTTGCAAACCGTGCAACCTACCACCAAGGCATTCCGCACATGCCAAAACACACACGCCGGGTACCCTAACTTGCAAACCGTGCAACCTACCACCAAGGCATTCCGCACATGCCATTGGCACATGCCAAACACACACGCCGGTAGCTTAACTTGCAAACCGTGCAACCTACCACCAAGGCATTCCGCACATGCCATTGGCACATGCCAAACACACACGCCGGTAGCCTAACTTGCAAACCGTGCAACCTACCACCAAGGCATTCCGCACATGCCACGCACGCCACTAAGCTCCGGCATTGCCACTTACACTCAACATACAACCTACCACCAAGGCATTCCGCACATGCCATTGGCACATGCCACGCACGCCACTAGTGGGCTCGGCATTGCCACTTGCGCTCGAAGTACAACCCGCAACAAGGGCATTCCGCACATGCCAATGGCACATGCCACACGCGCCACTAGCAGGCGCCACTTGGACTCAAGGTGCAACCAACGAGATATCAACACAAAGGCGGGGATGCTTTCCAGGGTTTTGTTTGGCGGTCACAGCTTAGGCGTACACTATGCTCACATTAAGAAAGCGTGAAAAGGAATAAAGCGGTCAAATAAATGAGGAAATAATAGTGAAAACGTTTTCACCCATTAACACCATGCGGTTACCACCTCCTCCCATTATTTCACCCTTTACTCTCTTCCTTCATGAGGCTGTGGTACGTTTCAATCTCGACTTGTATAAATAGGTCTTACCTATTTCCACCGGACAACAAGTCTCTGGTCAGAGAAAAATACTACACTCTCGAAAAGGCAACTTTGCAAGCTCTCCAAAAGCTTTCATCTCTTGCAAGCTTCCCAAGCTTTCACTTTCTGATACAAGTCGAGATACTACTCTCCCTGCACTATTCCGGGGTCTCAACACCTTTCTTGGCTTCCCTCCCCAAATCAACCCTTCTCTTCCACTTTGTGACCGAAACAAGTCTGAACGGCCATTTCTTGGTTTAGGCCGGACTTGTACAGATTGATCTCTCGAATCTATAAAGTGCTCACGTGCAGCACATTTGTTTAGGGTTTGAACCATTTTCTCACTCACCTACCGAATTTATCGAAATCGGCAGAAACGAATTTTACCCATAAACACCTTCACATACGGTTTCTAAGATATCCCAAGCATCTTTTCATCTAGTGCACTAGACACATGATGTGGAAGATCTTGGTTTATAGCGTGGATAACGGTATTCAATTCATCAGAGTTGTGTTTAACATCTTTCATTTCATCATCGTCATATGCCTTTAGGAACAACAACAACTTCTTCTCCAACCATTGAAGCATTGTATCCTCTTAAAAAAAGAATCCATGTCCGAAAGTCACGAGCTTACAAGAAGGAATGTGTAACAGTTTTCCACCATAATTAATTTGTGCCAGCGAAGGCTGGCGGTACGTCAATTGAGATTGCACTCTTGTCCATAATACATATCGCTTCAAACACAAACTTATTAGGTCTAACAATTTTTGTCTGCTCGGATACCAATTGAAACACACGGGATACCAAATACACCCAACTTTTTCATTTGGAAACCTGTATAAAAAAAGCATTAATACAAAAGCAAGTAGACCAACTGAATGATCCTTGACAATATGTATATAAAATTTATATCTCAAACCTCTACTCAATCAATATGTATATAGACACAAAGTCTATGAACCTGATTGTTAAGCAGAGCACTTGGACGATCTCAAAAATCAATATCCAAGATCAATCTAGTTGTATCCAAATAATCCAACCGGAATTCTGCCAAGTGATTAAACTTGTTATCTATCTTTCAAGATACGAATTCTACAAGAAAAAAGTCTCGTAATCGATTACAATTAAGCGGACGTATATCTACTTAGATTGAATATGTACAAACCCGTGCAAATCCAATTATAAAGATAAACAATATAATGCAGAAAAGGAAAAACATGAGACACCAGAAGTTTTGTTAACGTGGAAACCTCAATGGCATAAAAACCCTGGGACCTCGTCCAGATTTGAACACAAAATTGTATTAAGCCGCTACCGACGCTAGCCTACTATCAGACTGGAATGTAGTTGAGACTGAATTCACCCTCCAGGAGATTCAGTTACAGTCGCTCTCCTTACATCTCTTGAACCTCGCAAGGATCTATGCATTTGATTCCGTTAGCTGACGTCCTTTACAACCTAAGAGTTGCTTCAACTAAAGTGAAGACTTTTGATGCCAATCTGCCTCTAACAGGTAAGCCTATTTGATTCCCGTTTAGAACAGCTCCTCCGTTTTCTCTAGGATGGGTGCACAAGAAAAATCTAGTGGTGGATGATGCCCCTATTGGGGGTGGAAAATGGGGGAGGAATTGGCGGGTTGTCCAGCACATCGGATACATTTGTTCGCTGATTTTACCTGTATTCAAAAACCGAACATAACAGGATCCTCTCTCTTCCAAATCTCCCAGAAAGAAAAAGAAAAAAAAAACTACCTATTTCATCGTTAAATCTCCTTGATTTTCTCGGATTTGATTTGATTTTTCAAATCTTCAGAGCAAATCAAGGTTATTTCTTTTAGTTTTATGTAAATATCCAATAAAAATAATTGTTGTTCCAACAATTTTTAGGGATTGTCTCTCTGTTTCTATAGATCTGATGGTGTCTCAATACTATTCAGATTTTTTATATGATAGCCATAATGGCTTTTTCTGGTGGTGCTGCTGCATCGTTACCAAGTACGTTATGAAGGACGACGATCTACTTCGGAAATTAATACCGATGTTGATTGTGATGACGTCGATTGGGCTTATTACTTCTTTACTATAGAAGCATATAACATATATGATGTTGATGATCAAGAATCTGAAGGTTAAGATTCTGAAGATCAAAAATCAAAATGGTTTAAAATCATAACCATTAGAAGGATATCAATTTCGTCGATGGATTGGAGAATAGTAAAATACTGGGTTTTAGTATTACGTTTTGAAATCTGTAATGTTTGTACTAGTTGTTTCTTTCCATTTATTTCTGATGTAATTGACCATGTAACCAATTCATATCAATGAAATTATCAGGCATTGACTTTTTCCTTCACAAAAAAGAAAAGAAAAAAAGAAACCAGACATAAGTTAAATGTTCCAATCCAAATTTGGTATGGCTATTTTATTTTTTGTTTTCCGTAGCTTAGCATATATCACAATAAGTTCGAAAATTTCAATCTCATGTTTAGCATCCGAGTTCACTATGTGGATTCAAACCGCCCTCTCAACGTAGAAGAAGAAGGATGGACAACCACCACTACCAGCACCCATTCACGCTAAGTCCATTTTACAAACCCTAATTTTGATATTCAACAACGTAAAGGGATTATTCATCTCTACCGCAATAACAACATATCATCATCAACTCATTCTTCTTCATCTCTTTTGTCAAACCCAAATTATAATCGCGAAACCAATATTATTAGGAATTCCAGTGAAACTAGTCTTCTTTTTGTTCTCGTTGTTCCGATTCATCTCTCTATTTATGATTTCATTCACTTTTGTGGATCTTATATCCATCATCTTTCAGAAACTCTCATCATCATGTATGTATATTGTCTTTTCAACGGAATTGTATGACCAATAGTTTATGGATTTCAATTATACATTGTTTTTAATGGGATTTTGTAGAAATGTTGTATTGGAAGATCGGTACAGTTTGTTGATTAAGTTTGTTGATCAGGAAAAAATTGATAGTTTCTTTCAGAATTTCAATTGAAGGCCGTTTTCATCCACTGAGGTTAGAGTGTGTTCTGATTTGATCAAAAAGTCGTATTGATTGGCAACTATGATTTGGTAGCATTCTTCAGTGTTCGAATCTGATAGTTGTGAATCTGAATCTAAGTTACTGATTTGGATTGGTCTTACCTGACAAAAGAGTTTATTAGATTCAACAGAAGAGCCTTTGTCGACTACTCAACAAGTCTTTTTATGTAAAAAATAATTGAAGAGGTTACCAAACAATTTATTCCTTTACTATTTGGAATATACGATCCAAAGGAGTTGAGTGCATTAATACTTTACTGGGTAAAGCAACTTGAGATAACTTTTATCTTGAGATTCACGTGTGTGACTCTATGATTTGGTGGCATTCTTCAGTGTTCGAATCTGATAGTTGTGAATCTAAATCTAGTTACTGATTTGGATTGGTCTTACCTGACAAAAGAGTTTATTAGATTCAATAGAAGAGCCTTTGTCAACTACTCAACAAGTATTTTTATGTTAAACATAATTGAAGTGGTTACCAAACAGTTTATTCCTTTACTGTTTGGAATACGATCCAAAGGAGTTGAGTACATTAAAACTTTACTGGGTAAAGAAACTTGAGATAACTTTTATCTTGAGATTCACGTGTGTGACTCTAGAAGTCGAAGGTGCAGGGATACTGAGGGAACTAAGTAGCTAGGGGTAGTCTACTTGGTCTCAACTATACGAAGTTGGCATTATATTTTGTATAACGGCTTAATTATGAGAGTATTCAAAATTGGACTAGGTCCCGAGGTTTTTATGCATTTGCAGTTTCCTTGTTAACAAAATCTTGCTGTGTCATTTACTTTATCATTCCGTAATTATAACTTGTTTATTATAATTTAAAGTAAATTACACATGTACATTAATTCTTGTTCACTTGATATTGATCCTATAGTGTTTCGGTTCAACGACGTACCTATTATCAAGTGAACACTTTGTTTTTGCATTGATCGATTTCATATCCATAAACGATCACACAAAGTGAATACCATAGTTTTTGTATTGTCTCAACTTTTTCATAGACGATCACACTTGGTATAAGACTTATAGGTTGATATTTAAATTTTTTTGGTGTATTTGGGTACCCTCGTCTTTTCAATTGGTATAAAAGCAGGTAAACACGAAAATATCTAACAATCTGTGTTTGGTGCGATCCAACCTATAAGAAATGAATTCGAATTCACGTAAATCGATTTCTGTAAACGTACTGCCAAGATTTGACTGAACTAACTATCTGTGGTGGAAATCTGCTATGAATTTTTTTTTTCAATCAGGCGATTTTAATACTTGGTTATTAGTCGTTGATGGATATAATCGTCCGAAAATAAAAGGATCGAAAATGGAGTTTAACCACTTAGTTGATTATACAAGTGAAGAAAAGGTTTTTACAAAGCAGAATTCAGATGGTTTGAATGCTATCATACATGCTGTAAGTCGAGATCTGCAACATCATGTATCCACATGCCAAACTTCAAAGGAATCTTGGGATAATCTTCTGATCGTATTCGAAGGTAATATATCAAAAAAGGAAGCCAGACTTCAAACCCTCACTTCTGATTGAGAAAACCTTCGTATGGATGATAACGATACTTTTGAAGAGTTTCACGTTAAAATATCTGAGATAGTTAATGTTTCTTTGTCTCTTGGAAAGAGTATTTCTGAAAAAGATATAGTTCATGGATTCCTAGCCGTGATTGGCCCTGACGGCTGGAAACCTAGGGTTTTCGGAAGGAAAAAAAATCGAAACTTCTTGCAACTATGAGCCTGGAAACTGAAATTGGAATTAGATTAGAGGTATACCTGGTAATCTTGAGCATTTGTTTCTTCGATTTCTTCTTCTTCTTGGGTTATTCCTTCACAATCATAGTAAGGTTCATAATGGTTTTGTTGAGTTTGAGAAAAATTTTCATGATTTTCTAAAAAATCAGCAAAGAACTGATCGTTGTTGATGGGTATTAATATGTTATCATATTTTGAAGATGAGGATTCACCTAAATCAAAAGTCTTGGTCGAATCACTCATACTCATTTCCAATGTTTCCCCAATTTTTTCTCTTATTCTCCTCTTCCTTCTGATTTTTCTTGTTGTTTTGATTTTCACCTTCATCACTTTAACTTAAAGTAATAAATTAGTCTTAATTGAATCACTAATCATGATTAGTGATGTTAATCAAGTTTATTATCTTAAATCAAATGGGAACAAATTAGTCATTATGTAAATTATTGAGATAAAGGGTGATCAATATTACTATTTCATGATCCTATACAGCCCCAAAAAAACCAAGCCTTTTCGAGCCTTAATAATAGGATTCTATTTCCGATTAACAGCCTTGCTCAGACACCAGCCTTATGAATGGAACAAGGATATGTATATTCTTCTCCACAAATTTTCCAACAAGAGGTCTTTGAAGAATAACTTTTAAACCGGCACTTGTGCCCCATAATGCATTTTACGCTATGATCATCCAACAGAACGTCCAGAGCAAAATCTATCAGGCATAAACACTCTGATAAACCCTATATATGACACTGGCTTCAAAATTTCCATTTGTGAAGAGTGAAAGAAAATGAAGCCTAATTTAAGATTTTTGTTATAGGGAAAGCTAAAATTTATTGGGGAAAGCTGACTATTGGTCAAAGCAAGTTGACTAAGGATCAAAATGGGTGGAAATATAAACTGCACCTCTTCACAAATTTTCAATCACATTTTACCCAAGATCGCAGTTTACCCAAGAACTATTCTTTTTCCAAGTGCGAATAACAACATAATCTTTGAAACTAGCCCGACTCTTAATACAATCTTTCATTTTAGTTTTTGTAACTCGCATAGAGATACTCTATTACCTTTCACAATTTTGAAAATTAAGTCTTCCTCTAGTTATAATTTTAAGAATAGCAATAATCAAATACACTATTAAAATAAGAATAATGGAAAGAAAATTAATGACATTACAATCATTTGATCATCAAGTTTTTGATTATTATATCAATACCAACATCAACCATGCCGGTATAAGTACTGGTGATGCGATGAGTTTTCTTCTAAAGATGTGAAATGGAACTATATTTGCATATTAAAATCACTGCCAAGCAAAACTTGATTTAATGGCCTGATATCCAAAAATAGTGATTAGTATTTTTTAGTGATTATTTAGGATACGTATGAGATTTGTTTGGATGATCAAAAAGTGTAAAAACCCTAATTATTAATTATCTACGAATTCTTAATGTTTCCAAATACAATACAATTTTATATGGTACAAGAAAGTAGAATCATGATTCGGTTGATCAATTGCACCGATAAGTTAATCAAAAAATCTAAATGAACATGCCAACGTGATGGTGTTCTAAATGGTTATTGCAGTGGGCATCCAGAGAAGATAACTAAAAGTGCCAGATATTTATTTATATGTTTCCACCTATATTGACTACTAGTCAATCTTACATGACCAAAAGTCAGCTTTCCCATCCGTTCCAGCTTTCCCCATAACAAAA